>JACGDI010005424.1:473898-527942 GCA_014898725.1 Jacaranda copaia | reverse complement strand
CTACCCTAACATCGCTTGAACTACTGCTACTACTCGAGCTAGAGCTTTCGCTCACGGATGAACTGGACTCACTCCCATGAGATGACTCAGATATGTTCTCAACCCCAATCTCTACCCCACGGGCCATATTCTCTAACTTAGTGCTATCAGAATTGAGGCTAACAAACATGCTTCTACAAAGGAAAGGTAGAAAAGAACAAGAATAACAAAGACACTTACAGTGGAAATCTCAGAAAGGCAAAGCATAGAACTTGAAGGGCTTCAAAGATGGCGATTCGACCAAAAGTTCAGACAGCAAAAGTGTAAATGGAGTCTATTATCCCCCTATTTATAGGCATTCGCGCTCGGGAATCCACATAACTACTATGATGACAGCTTGTCCCAGTATGCTTTATATTCTGCGCACTAATAGCCGCATTAAATGCAAAGAAATCGTCTCAAACCCTGGTTAGTAGTTTAAAAACCCAGGTTAACAATTCAAAAATCCTAGTCGAGCATAGTACCTATTATGGTTGAATGTAAACTCCCTACTCCTTCTCATCGACAAACTCGATCAGGATTGTGAGTTGGGGGGACTCATGATATGGGATAACCTAGTAGGCCTAACAAACCCAACATCAAATGAGACAGCCCAGAAGGCCTAACAATAAGACTATTTGGTCAATCGGTATCGACCTCACTTGGTAGGGTCTATAGTTGACCTATATCGGCCTGAGGACCACTTCAAAAGTTTGAATATTCGAGTCTGGTAGACATACATCGACCTCAAGACCCACTCCAACATTGACTCATATCCCTACCGTGTTTATTAGCGTGATAGGCTACATGCCTCCGCATTAATGATGTGTGCCAGTCGATATAGCTACTACCACCAACTTTGACAACTCTGCCAACCCTGCCACCAACTTTGGCAAAGACGTGCCTCCACTGGCATTGTTCATCTAGGAAAATAAGAGATTTAGCCACCTAGAATAGTATCAAAATCTGGACATGGAATGACCATCAACCCCCTCGCAAAGACAAAAGTCAGTACACCCAATACACTATAAGCCTTACATTCTCTATATTCTGTTCGATCTCTTCATCTCGACCAGAACTAACTTGAGCGTTGGAGTGCCTTAGTCGGAGGTACATCTGCTAGTTTAACGTGTGTTGTGATTGCAGATCCCAAGCCCCAAGCTATACACAAACCTGAGTACTCGACCTCCCTAATCGATTTACTTGTAGCACAACTCCCTTTTTCTCGATACACAGCTTTTAGCAACATCACTTTGTATTTAGACAAAAAATAAAAAAATTTAAAAAATTAATTTCATTAAAAATTAAATAAAAAATCAGTCCAAGTCAATTAAACCATGAACGGTTTAACTGTCCGACCGACCAATTTGAACAATTTTTATAAAATATGGTGTTTTTTCAGTTTTTCGATTTTTTGAGAAAACTGGACCAATTTGCCGGCCGGTTGGTGGTCCAACATGTCCGATCGATTAGTCCGGTCTGATTTTTTAAACAGTGCCCTTGGGAGAACTTTTATTATATGAATTATTTTCAAGAGAAATTTATGGTTATATGTTTATTTTTGAATCACTGTAAATTAATATGTTTAATTAAATGGATAACTCTGCTAGTTAATCCTATTAATTATGAAGTGTTGAGGGAATGTGATTTAACCTTTTAATCAACTGATACTTTGTAACACAATTTAAATAAGGATATATTAGTCTGCCACAAAAAATGGAAAAAAAAACTTGTGCCCACATCAATATTCCCATGCTGTACAAATAATATTATTATAATTGTAATAATATAATCATAATAACGATAATATAAAGACATTAACTAACTAACTCTCTTAATTAGTTATTCCATTAATTACTAATAGTTAACAAAATATGGTTTAACATTTAATCATTCTACTTATATTTTGTAATACAATTTTAAAAAGGGCAATTAATTACTCTGCACAAAAAGGCAAAAACTTGTTTCAACATTCAAAACTATTATATAGTGTATAATATAGTATAGTAATACATACCATGACCATTTCTAATTACATATTCGCAGTTACACGCTTTTAACCGCTCCCCCAATTTCTTTGTTTGTAATAAACAAAATTATAAGATAAGAAATATTGTATAAATAAAATAAAATAAAAATATATCAATTATGGATTCAATCTCTAATTTAATCCTCTGATCCTTCCCTTCCAAATATGATCTTAAAATTTGGTGAGTTTCGCAATGAATGCCTTGCACATTGTGGATCTCCTTAAATTTGATTTGAAATAATGCCGATTCAAGGGCTTCCATCTTAATCTCGACTCAAACATTAAAAATATATAAGTTCCGTAAAGAACACCATGAATCTCCTTAAATTTGCTTGAAGAAAAATAATGCCAATCTAAGAGCTTCGCACCTTAATCTCAAATCAAACGCCAAAATATATGAGCTCTACGAAGAACACCTTAAACATTGTGGATTTCCTTGAATTTAATTGGGAGAATTACTAGACTCCTTCAAAGCTTCTCTCACTTGCTAGAATTTTTGTTGTGTATTTAATGAGCTTTGGTTACCCCTTTTATATAAATACTTGATGGGAGACTTTCAAATTGACTTGAACTTCTTTGATAGTTATCTTTTTTATAGGATAATATCATATATCAAGAGATAATATCAGTATCTTTCATTTGATTGGTCTATGAATGTAGACACTTCATCTTTGACACTTGTTAATATTTGATTTGAGCATAAAATATATACTAAAGTATTAATTAAAATTAAATACTTATCTTTTGGAATTAAATCTAATGAATTTCGAGATAAATAGAAAATTTTGAATTAATAACTAGCATATTATTTTATACGTGTCACTCTTCAATTGGGCAAAATTAATATGTCTACAAATGGCCCCACTTCAAGGCATGATGAAAGATGTGCTGAAGATCCATGAAAGAGGCAAGACTTAAAGTATTTCAGAAATTTTCCTTTCTCTCTCCATTTTTTTAAATATGTTTGCAACAAAAAATTCTCCAAGCATTCCTTACGTTATGGTGTCCAATAAAAGGATCAAATCATAATATAATTCAAAATAAATATCCTTTTGAAGGGAATGTCGTACACAATTTATACTTATACGAGCCATGAGTAACATGCAATTTAAACCTGTGTGTCAAAGAGCATATTTAATTTCAATAGACATTTTATATTCATGTCAAGGAGTTTACTTGAATTTGATTGATAATTTATACTCATATCAAGGAGTTTACTTAATTTGGACTTAAGAGATAGTTTACACTCTTATTAAGGAGTACATGGGGAGATTTTGAATATTTAGATAGTTTATGCTCATGCCTAGGAGCCTTATTGAAAGTATGAGCTCATATTAAGAGCATATATGGATACTTTGAATATGTTATATGGTTTATACTTGTATTTAGGATCGTTATTGATAGTTTAAGCTCATATCAAGGAGCCCATGGGAAAACTTTGAATATTTAAATAGTTTAGGCTCATATCAATGCACCTTATTGATAGTTTAAACTCATATCAAGGAACACATAGGGAGACTTGAATATTTTAGATAGTTTATGTTCATATCAAGGAGCCTTATAGAAAGTTTAAGTTCATATCAAAAAGCACATGGGGTGACTTTGAACATATAAATAGTTTATGCTCATATCTAGAAGCTTTATTGACAATTTAAACTTTTATCAAAAAACACATGGGGAGACTTTGAATATTTAAATAGTTTATGCTCGTATCTAAGAGCATTATTAATAGTTTAAGTTCTTATCAAGAAGCACGTGAGGAGACTTTGAATGTTTAAATAATTTATACTCGTAACTAGGAGCCCTGTTGAAAGTTTAAGCTCATATCAAGGAGCACATGGGGAGAATTTGAATATTTAGATAGTTTATGTTCATTTCTAGGAGCCTTATTAATAGTTTAGATTTTTATCAAGGAGCATTTGGAATTTGAAGACTTGAGTTTTGGACTTGAAGATTGGAAGATTTGAATCTTGATTTAGGGACTTAAAAATTTGAGTTTTGGAGTTGGAGACTTAAAGACTTGAGCCTGTGACTTCAAGACTTGGAGACTTTATTTTTGGATTTGAAAACTTAGAAACTTCAATCTTAAACTTGAAGAGTTGAGTCATAGATTTGGAGATTTGAAGACTTGATTCATGGATTTGAAAACTTGAAAAGTTGGAAATTCAAATTCAAATACTGGTAGATTTGAAAGTTTAGATAATTTATACTCTTATCTGGGAGTATTATTGATAGTTTAGGCTTTTATTGAGGAGCAGCTGTGATTTGAAGATGAAAATAGATTGCCCCCAACATCTTCAACATCATCAACATTACTTGAGTCTTTTTTATCATAAAAATTCATGCTCAATTCAATATTAAGTACATGAGTTGCCAAGTTTCCAAAGGTTTTTGGTTTAATTCCTTGAAGTATGTAGTAAAGACTCCAATGCATTCCTTGGATGCATATCTCAATGGATGAAGTCCCCGACAATTGATCTTTGCAGTTAAGACTCAAATTTTTCTAGCAATTGATGTAATCAATGATAGCTTTTTTTTTCCACTGGTAAGAGTTGGTGAGCTCTATCATGCTAATTGTCCTTTGTGTGCTATAGAAACGATTGAGAGACTCCTATTTCAGTTGCCCCCAATTATCTATAGAGCTTGCCTCCAAGTCAACATACCAATCAAAAGCATTGCCCTTTAATGATCGAAAAAATTACTTGACCAAATGATCTCCATATGTCCCAGCATTATTGCAAGTCTCAATGCAATGAGCTATGCATTGCTTTGGGTTGCCTTTGCTATCAAATTGCTAGAACTTTGAGGGTTGATAAGCGATTGGCATCTTCAAGTTATCAATCATTTGAGTATATGACTTGGAGTAAGTCATAAACTACTTAAAACTTCCATCAACCTTGTCTTTGGTGACCCATGATAAACTCCTTCAATGGGTTGATAGGAGTTAGTCCAATGGAAACTTCTAGTTCTTTTGTAGCAATCTCATCATTTTTGGTTGATTATCTCTTTGTGGATGTTTTGCCTTTGTCCTTAGCCTCAATTTGTTTCTCAATCATATAGATGGCATCAAGATTGTCCACTTTCCTCATCAATTTAGAGATTTGAAAATATCACTCTTGGACATGCTTCGTGGGTCCTTCAATAGCACTCATCAAATTTGAAATTTGTTCCTCCAAGGTTGTAGCACTTGTCACCATCACCATCGCCATGCTTGAGAAATTTGATGTTGAGTAGTGAATGGATGATACAGATTCTTCATTCATCTCCACCATCTTCATTTATATTAATAAAATACAGCAACACCTTTTTCTATAGAAAATGATGAGCCACCTCTGAAGATGATTGTAAATTCTTGGACATATTTCTTGTGATAATGCCAACACTTTTTACTCTAGTACTTAAGGAATTTAAGGTGGTAATTTTCAGTGTTGTAGTCATGTTGGCAGCTATTTGATACTTCAATCTTGATGAAGGAAAGAAATGAAAGGTAGAGATTATCCCACTGGGCAAGAAAAGAAATGAAAGGTAGAGGTTGTCCCGCTGGGCATGCCAAAATTTGTAAACGCAAATTTCGTTGTCTACAGTAAACAAAATTACAAGACAATAAATATTGTACAAATAAAATAAAATTAAAATTTATCAATTGTGGATTCAATCTCTAATCTAATCTTCTAATTCTTCCCTTCCAAATATGATCTTGAAATTTGATGAGCTCCGTGATGAATACCTTACACACCATGGATCTCTTTGAATTTAATTTGACATAATGCCAATTCGAGGGCTTCGCACCTTAATCTCGAATTAAATGCTAAAAATATATGAGCTCCGTGAAGAATGCTGTGGATCTCCTTAAATTTGCTTAAAGAAATATAATGTCAATCTGAGGGCTTCACACTTTAATCTCGAATCAAACGCCAAAATATATGAGCTCTACGAATAACGCCTTAAACATCGTAGATCTCCTTGAATTTAATTGATAGAATTACTGGACTCCTTCAAAACTTCTCTCACTTGTTGGAATTTGTGTTGTGTGTTAAATGAATTTTGATCACCTCCTTTATATAGATCCTTGATAGAAAACTTCTAGATTTACTTGAACTTTTTTATAGTCATCTTTTTTATAGGATAATATCAATTATCAAGAGATAATATCAGTATCTTTCATTTGATTGGTCCATAGATGCAGACACTTCATCTTTGACACTTATCAATATTTGATTTGATCATAAAATAAATACTAGAGTATTAATTAAAATTAAATACTTATCTTTTAGAATTAAATCTAATAAATTTCAAGATAAATAAAATTTTTTAACTTAATAACTAGCATATTATTTTATACGTGTCACTCTTGCCCTACATAATGTTTTCTCCTTTGATCATATTTGAAATATATTTTCATAATCGAAAATTTGCAATTCAAAATATGTATTCTAGCTATAGACTGTTTCTCTAAAAAGTAAAATAACTTTATTTAGTATTAGTGGACGATTATTGAATGAGTTTCATGAAAATGTAAAATAATTGATAAAACTTATATCATTAATTTGAATAACCATAAATATCATTAATGAAATATAAAATATAATATTTTTCATAAATACAGTAATCATTCTGCTAATAAAATAAATGTGTTAGTTGCCATACACCTTTTAATATATAGGCAGTTTACTATATATGACAGTATTGTTAAACTAAAACTAATAATTCCGGAAGAAGAATCAAATTAATTTGAACTTAATCAATCTCATTAGATAAAATAATAACTAATAATCAATGTCATCATATTAAGAAATAAATTAAAGGATAAATAAGTGCAATTACATTTATAAAGCATTTGGTTGGATGCAACCAAATTGATTTGACTATCTATAATATTATTATAAGTAATTGAAAAGGATGGCACAATAAGGCTGTCGGCGTTCACACTCTAATCTGTTCCAAAAAGTGAGCTGACCTTGGTAATTAAAAACATACCACATTATAGGAAAATGTGGAAAAGAAGGAGAAGGCAAGGAGAACCGACGACAACATAGGATTTGGCCGAGTCAATTCCAAAAATTTGCTTTGCTTCCACATTTAACGTTGCACACTAGGGAACTTGGTTAGGTATGAGAGATGAGGCAGGAAAAAGGAAGATATCAAGAGTTAGGTCCATTGAACAATGGAATGAAACCACTTCGAGAGCCTAGGGAATATATAATCTTTTCTTAATTGCTGAGCATGAACATAAAATGACCTTGGAATAGATGATCAATTTCTTTAAAATAAATTTCATAGAAACTTATTCAGAAAAAAAAAGAGATAAATTTATTAAGTTATTTTGATTTTTCCTTTTGGTAAAATTCTTATGTGGGTTTACAATTACTATTGTTGGCATAATTATGAAAAGCTCAACTTGAGAAAAATATAAGGAAAGTGGCCTCTAGAGCATATTGATCCAATAGTCAAACAGAATAGACTATGAATATTACTCTAGACTCAAACCTAATATTTACTCTAATTTTTATCATAGGCCTGACCCATCCACAATAGGCTTATATCCACTCTTGGATCAACTTATTACTCAATGGTTTGGATCTTGTAAGCCTTGTGACCCTAAAATACCTATACGAATAGCTCTTCAGTCTTCACTTGTCATTTTCAAGTAAGCTCAAGATATTTATTGTTTTAAATTCCTAGGAGGCTCTTTTATACTCTCTTGTTGACTAAAATATCAGAGGATTATTGTTGGGATCAACCTAACACCCCGAACACTACCTGGTTTTAGGTTTAGGTGTTCAACTTGCTAACATCTCTTCTTTATCCCTTCACCCACCATGTGGACAACTTTCTTCTAATCAACAAATGGGGAAGAGATCATTATGTCAACTCAAACCTAGTTAATGGAGTGGAGACTTGGAAGGTATTGGAGCAGCAGCATGTAAGAATACATCTTACTTCATTTGTGGTCCCTTTTGTCCCAACTCTTGTTCCTTCTTTCCAATTACAAGTAGCATACACCCTTATCTTTCCATAGCATTTGATATGGGATAGCCTAATAGGCCCACTTAACACGCACAGCCCAACATTAGTTTTGGGCTCAGATAGGCTAGACCATTCAACAACAACCGTTTGGTCAAATATATTGTTCCCGATCGTGCTCGATGGGAGGCTTCAAACTATTTAGCCTATTTGACCATCTCTTTGGTCGACCAGATCACTCACTCCAGCACTGACTCATATCCTCACTGTATTTATTATTCTAACAGGCAACATGCCTCCACATTAATAGCGTATAACAGCCAGTACAGTCTTTGCCACCAATCCTCCCACCACCTTTGACAGAGAGGCGCCTATTCAGAGTACTATTCACCCTAGAAAATAGAAAATGATGCCACCTAAAATAGTATCAAGATCGGGAATGACCATTAACCCCCTCGCAAGGACAAAGGCTCCCTACACTTGATAGATGTACCTTCGACATATTACACATTAGGAGAAGGCTATAAATACCTTATTGCCAGCCTCACTTCAAGTAATGCAAATTACACTATAAGCTCTTAATATTCTATTCAATTATCACCTTTTGACCAAAACAAACTTGAATATCAGAGTGCCTTCATCGAGGGCACCTCAGCTATTTTAACATGTGCTGTTGTTGCAAATCTCAGACCTTGCGAAACATAGCACTTAGATCATTTAACCTCCCTGGTCGAATTAGCCCAAACACCATCCTTTTTACTATAAACGACTTTCAACATCATCAGCATTTATTTCACTTAGAGCATGTGTCGAATTAGCCCAAACACCATCCTTTTTACTATAAACAACTTTCAACATCATCAGCATTTATTTCACTTAGAGCATGTATATAATCTACCCTGTGAGGGCCGACATGAGACTAAACAGGAGAATTTTGAGGAAGCAGGTAGCCAACTAGATTAAAACACACACAGAACTTGGAGTGAACTAAAGATTCATCTGATAGGCATTCCTATTAGAGAAATAATAGAACAAATCCCATGGAGTTCGAGTTGCATAAAATGGGCTTGCTATTCTTCACCAATACTCGTGTGGATATCCTTTCTTATGGTTTCAAGATTCTAGGCTTTGTTTGGATGCTAATTCCTAATCCATTTTCCAATTCCCAAAATTTAAATAAACAAACACTACACATTCCTCAATCCCACTCCTAAAATATAAAATTTATTTCCTAAAATATCCTTACTATGTACACTCTCAAATCATTTTCCAAAGTTCTACACATTGTCTCATCATTACAAATATACACATATATTTCCACTAATACAATTCATATGTATACAAATAAATAATTTTAAAATACACATTTTATCCTATAAACTCAATAAAAAAGTTATTGATGTGATATCTTGTTTCATCATAAAATACAAACAAGTAAACCATTTTCTCTCAATTCATTCTTTACCTATCACCCCAAAATACAAACAAACAACCTTCACACTTCCCAACCCCACTTCCCAAAAAATATTTTGACAAAAGATTTTGGAAAAATGCCACAATTCACATCCAAACAAAGCTTATATCTCCCTAAATATCAGAGTGATACAAACCCCATGGAGTACTTGACTTCAAGAATATTATGCAGTTAATGTTGAGTCTGATTCCATCAATAGCCAAATCTTCATCATGACTTTTTTGGGTAGAGTGCAGGATTAGTTCACTATTGTATCTGCACAAACTATGGAGGACTGGTTGCATCAAAAATCTCTGTTTCATTTTGCCAACAAAAAGAGGGTGAAAAAAGGCTTACTACCTATTTGCTTATCACGAGGCAACGGGATGATAGAATCATTGAGAATTCTTATAAACAAATTCAATAACAAAGCTTTGGAAGTCCCTGTCAAATTATGAAAATGATGATTAGTATCATAATATTAGACTTAAAAAGGGCCTATTTGCATTAGCAATGGCTGTAGTGTATCATTTGGCATTAAAACTAATAGCTATTGTGAGAGTGTATGTACACAATAAAGAAATGTATCTAATGAAAGTTGAAGAGTGGAATAAAAATGTAAGCAAAGAGAGTAAGAAGATGGATCATTAGAACCCTAAGGGAAAAGAGAGGCAAAGCAAGCCTCAATCTAAAAAGGACTCACAATATTTTTCCTAATTTCGGAGGTTTCATGATTGTAGGCCTTCAACTTTACCAAGGGGAAAGGTGACCATGGCTATTAAAGCAAAGTTACTTTAGTAGCCCAAAAAGTAAAAGCATACCCTAAGAAAGAAGCAACCAAACCAAATATTGTAATTTCTATGGAGATTGTAGCCGTAATATATAGATATTTTATGCTATAAGATGAGATTGCGTCTCATTATGTAAGGATATTTGAAGTAGTTATTATGGGTTTTTTAGGGTCTCGTCCCCATGGTTCTAATTTATCATCCTGTACTTATTTTTTAACTATTCATATCAATTTAATTTAATTCTCACATTCGAACCAATATAAAGTGAAGAATCATAGGTCTTTCATGGTTCTTTCATGGAACCATCTTCTTTTAATATTCAATTATGAAAAATAAAAAAAAATCATTATCTTTTTGATATTAAATAACCAATTTAGCTTTATTAATTTTAAGAAATAAAAATTCATCTTTTCCTTATATTAAACCTTAATTCAATCATAATTCAACCAGAAGAAATAAACCCTAACAAAAGAATTCAATCAGGAGAAAATTAAAGAAAATTGAAGGCAAGCAGAGTTGAAGGCTAAGCCTCCACTAGCAAAGGGATAGCCACGCTAATTATATTCACACTCTATTTGCATATTGTTGACCTTTATCGAGTTTTTCTCTTTACTTTCCATGGAGGTGCTTAAAGTTTAGATAGATGTTTAGCATGAAAAGAGAAAAGAAATAAAGCCTCTTCTACTGTCAAATATTCATACTATTTCTATCCAAGATTAGTGGTATTCTTAAGGGTTTTTTTTCTTCTTTTATTTTCTATTTTTGGTATAAACATATAAACATGAGAATTACTCTTACTGAAGAAAGAGATCAAATGAGAATACGTTTTCTTGTTGGTGTATAAAACAAATTCCTCTTCTAGCAATATAGTATAAAACAAGCACTTCTTTACCATGAAGTATGAAAGCATGGTAGTTTCTATATGTTTTGTGTTCATAATTGAACATGAGATAGCTCATCATTATAGCTAAATAACATGCACGAAAGCAAGTATGATATATTTTCCTATTTATCGGATAGACGAACGCATGTCATGCCACCCATTTGGATATACATAATCAAGTGGATTATAAGCCGTTAGATTATACGTGATAATGTCAGTAGTTCATTTTATGATGTCATCATATTCTTGCCGTACAATTTACAATATTTAAATACATGCTAAATGGATGCCATTAAATTTCTCGAACCTATATTTGAGAACAACCTATTGAAGTGCAGCTGTCAATACAATTACAACATAATTCGCTTATTTGTTTAGTGAAATGAAAATGAGGTCTTAAGAATAGAGTTTAGTAAAAATTTGGCTCCACTACAGATGAAGCTTTTAGTTCCATCCCAAAGAATAACTAACACACTCTAATGCGACTCTATTAAAATAGAAATATATTCAACCAATCAATATCATCTATTACAATCCTTTATAGAAAAATATTACAAGAAATTCATCAAATTCCTAAGAATAATGTATGACCTATCTTCTGCAATAACTACAATTTCATATTTACTTAAAACTAAAATTTTTAATGAATTCGAATAAGCTCCAATCAGGACTCTAACTGCTTATGTATCAGTAAACTTGATAAAGGAAATGAGCTCATAGTTCTATATGGATGATGTATTCTTTCCTACTTTGGACTTCATCGACATCTTTCTCCTCTAAGATAATCTTATCCTTATCAGAAGATGACAAACATTCTAAAAAAGGTTGAATATATCCATAATCAATGCCAAAAGCAGAGTTGTAATATGCCTCCACAATGACATCTCTCCTCTGTAAGTTGATGTTGTTGAGAACAATGTGAGTGCAGGGGACCATGTTACTGCATGCAAATTTCATGGTCACAAAGCTTCCAGAAGTTTTATTATGTTTTGGTGCATTATTTGGCTTA
This sequence comes from Jacaranda copaia, assembly GCA_014898725.1. NCBI lineage: Eukaryota > Viridiplantae > Streptophyta > Magnoliopsida > Lamiales > Bignoniaceae > Jacaranda > Jacaranda copaia. The sequence continues at coordinate 515,795 of JACGDI010005424.1, read as the reverse complement.
TTTCCACCGCTGAAGTTTGAGACATAAAAAGGTGTTTGAGTTAAACAAAGTTGCATGTCTTTTTTCAAACATTATTTTGAGTTTTCGATGATAAAGTTGTAATAACCAAATTTTGACTAGTTGTCGGTAAATCACAATAATTTACAAAAGTTGTTATTTGCTCCACCTAAATTATCACATGAAGATCAATTAGGTATCATCAACTAATTGATAGGAGAATATGCCAGCGTATAACCAAATATAACACATGCATAAGTTATTTTAAATCAAGGTTCACCAAAAATTTTAGAGATACAAACAACAAAAAACTCGTACTATAAAAACATAAAGCATAAATTAAGAAGAAATATATATAAAATAGCTTCTTCTGCCTTTTTTATTTCTGTCTCTAGTATGAATCTTAAGGAATGTCAAGAAAAAGTATCTTGATACATAAACATAGATAAGGTCTCAGATAGCACATTTTAATAGGAGAATCAAAAGCATGTATTTATACTTAGACTTTTGTTATAATCAAGCTGTTTAGGTTGTTGGAAAGAAAGCTATGGAAAATGTTCCCTTTTTAAAGGACTTTTGATTCTCATTTTCTGTATGGTAGGACAAAAGATAAAACAAATTGAATAGAGATCATTTTTGAAAAGGAAATATAACCAACAATAGATAGATATAAATAAACAATGTAAGTGCGACACTATAATGCCCTTGCACTCAAAAATTTACCTTTTCATCCTCTTAGGATCACTTAATGCATTCTCAGCGAGTTTCTCATTTACTATAATCTCTAAAAAAGGCATCTTGATCTTTAGTTTATTTTTCTGCATATTCATGGGGACATGTAACTTTAATGTCAGAATGGATAAATATGTAAAGGTAACTTCCTCAGTCTACATTTTGGGAATTTACCATGAATAAAGGATCTTCAAAGAGAACAGTATCAGTTGGTAAAACTAAAAGATCTTCATATCGTCTTTCTTTAATTTCCTGCAATGAATTTTGCACAAGAGTATAATTAAGCAACTTTGGTTGGTAAAATCAAAGAACAAATAAATAGATATCAATATCATAAAGTTGTACTATGAAGTAAGAATTATCAAATTTCAACCATTACATTGTCCATGGCTTGCCTCATCACTACGATCTGGCCTAGCCTAGCCCTACCAAGAGTGTGTGCACCAACCAAAGCAACTAATTCCTAGACATTAGAAAGCTCTACATGGACACTTATAACTATATTACTGATAAATATCAGGTTAAATTAGAACTTCCAATTACCTATCATTGAAACCCATCCGATAGAAGACTTCATGTAAATGACCAGCAAGGGAAAGGCAACCAGTAGCTAATTAATGGATAAGCTCATAAAAGTCAATAGATAATACTAACCGGCTTTATAGTTGTAGTTGAGTGGCAATAGAAAAAGATTGCATCATTAGATTCTAATACAAGAACTCAAAAATTATAGAACATATCTCAAAAATTAAGTGAAGCTATATAAGAGAAAGTCAACTATCAAGTAGCTTCTCAATGTAAACTCAAATATCATAACCATTAACAATTAATTCAATTACGATGTGACAAAGACAAGCCATTTAATTTATTGAGTTATCTATACCAATACTATCTAAGTACATTTGTTCCATTTACAAATGAAAATTCCCTGTATGTGATCCAAAAGAAGCCTGGAAAGAAGAAAGTTAGCAAGACTCTATATTACTCTACATTTGAAGTTTCACAAGATGTAGGATTTGGTGCTTTGGGATGTATTTTGGCCGAAGTTAGTTCTCTATTATTTTGAATTTCAAGCATCCATATACTAACATCTAATAAACTCTAGTTTGGGAAAATTTTTCCTTGCTACCAAATAAGAGAACTCTACCTTTACCATAACCGCAATATAGAAGAATCCCCCAAAAAGGGATACCACTAACCAATCAACATACCAGCAAATTCTTATAATCCATTGACAATGAATCAATAACCAATTGAATGCATAATTACTTATGCAAATTTAATGAAATTAGTCTGACATGACATCATAAAATGTTTAGACCCCATCCATGGTAATCCTCACTCTATGTCAATATTTTGGGCATGTGTAAAATAATAAAAAGATTTGCAAGTGCTATAATTATTTTACCAAGGAGTTTCCCTTCTTCTAGGCATTGTTTAGGTCCAAAGACATCCACTTTTTCATACTTCATAGGAATGTAAGTGCCTCCAACTTCTTGCAAATTCAAGAAAAGGTATCCGTAAATCATTTCAATGCTTCAATTATGTTTTCCCTATAATATTGAACCAAAAGAGAGGGCAGGCCTTTATAGTAGTAGCACTGGACAACTAAAATAAATCTATGTACATCACATTAGAATACTAGTCCTTAATGGGTTGAAGAAGTTTTTGGGCATTAACAAGATCTATGTGCAACCCCAAATTGTCCAGCAATATACTTTGATAAGTGTATTGAGAAACAAAGTACCAGCAGTCATATGTCTTCTGTGGCTACCTAGCACTACTTGCTTGTTGCTCATGTTTTCTAGTTAATTCAATATCCTTTCCATATCTTCATCTTTAATCTTGTGTCAGAAACTTGTAAGAACGTGATATTAAATCACTCCATTACACATACAACACTACTAAGTCAACTTCTACCCAGCTGCTAATGTATTGTAATAGATTATGGCATCAAAATAGTTAGATGACTAATTGAGGTGAAAAATGTCAGGCAATATAAAAGGATATTTCCCTCTCCAAAGAAAGTTTATAGACCTCAGAAAATTGTAAAGAAAATCCAACTTACATCTTGCTAATAACATATAGCCCATAGAAAGCATGCCCATTTATTTGAAGAAATATGTTCGAAGTAAATCTTTTTCCATAGATAAGAGTGTCTAACTTTCACAACTGCATGTAATACCCATAATCATATTTGAGAAGAAAAATACTCTAGCAAAAGTTTTGTATCGTTTCATTATTTCCATGTGTGATGCATTCCCCAATATGGTTGGCTAGTATCAAAATGTAAAATAGCGCAAACTTAAAATTTCTCAAGAGAATCGTTTAGAACAATTATGGATCCAAAAATCAAAACAGGCCTACCTATCAAAATTTATAGGAAACCCACTTCTCAACATGCAAATTTTAGCCTATTAGCAACCAAAAAGCGAATGAAGAATAATACAAACATACAAATTGCAGCAAAAAGTGATGAAATGATACAAAATAGAGCTAGAGAAAAGAACTTACATGTATTTCGTCTAGCTAAATTGGGTCTTCTTGTGTTTAGATTAGATATTTCACCGCGGACATGATTGGAAAATTAGGAGTTTCTTGTTACTTGATGCATACCTAATTTTTTTCGTATAATGTAGAAGGAAATGTATCGATTCATACCTAATTTTTGTCCACTTTTATTACTCCAAATGGATCAACGCTCACACTTTTGCTCCGCTTGGATTGGCATGGCTGTCCCTTTGTGAGTGGAGGCTCGAGCTTTGATTCCACTTTCCCTTAGTTTTCTTTAATTTTCTTCTAGTTAAATTCATTTGTTAGGGCTTATTTCTTCTGGTTAAATTCTAATTGAATTAGGATTTAATATAAAGAATGAGGGTTTTTAATTCCTTAAAATTAATAAAGTTCATTTGATCATTTAGTATAACAAAGATAATAATTTTTATTTTATTTTCATAATTTAATTTTAAAAGAAGATGGTTCCATGAAAAAATCATTGAAAATCATTATTCTTCACTTTATGATAGTTCGAAGGTGAGAATTAAATCAAACTAATATAAATGGCTAAAAAGTGGGTGCATAATGATAAGTCAGAATCATGGGTATAGAACTATAGTAAACCTGTAGTTATTGAAGAATGACAGAAAAAAAGATGGCAATGAACAACATAACAAAAATTACTATTGAGACATATCTAGATCCAGAAGCAAAGACTACTTCAGGCAAGGATAAAGCATAATAGCCCAAGGATCATTACGATTAATTTGAGGACAAAGGGGAAAATCAACCCAAGAGAAGTGTAATAAGTATGATCACTAGAGGGCTAGCTTGTAAAAACTCCCACAAATGAAAAGATATGCTAAGGTCCCTCTCATGCACATAATATTTTTGTGTTAGATCAAAAAATAGAAAACCTCACCTACAATGGTAAGGATCTCATATGGATATTTATCCTACTAATGACCTTATGATCATCATTAATATGGACGAGGAAAAATTTGTTGTTCAGCAAGTCCTATCTAGTAGATAACAGCAATGTAACATACATCATTTTCCTCAGCGTGTTGAGGTGAATAAAGTAGGATATCAAAATAATAAAACAAGAAAATATTTCACTAATAGGATTAGATGCATCACAAGTCATGCCCATTGGTACCTTGGACCTGTGGACATCTTTTGGAGTAGAACATAAATATTTAGTTGTTAATGTTCCTTTTGCCTATAAAATAATTCTTGGAAGCTTAGCCTCCACCAATTTAGAGTTGTGTGAATCTTCAACCTAAAAATTAAGCTTTCAACAAGATATGCGATGGATGAGGTAAGTGGTCACCAAGTGGGAGCTAGAGAATGTACAATATCTCACTAAAACTAAAAGAAAAAAGGATGCCAACAACCCTCTGGGAGAAAAATTTAAGCATCATTGAAAACCATAGCCATGAAGGAACAAGATAAGAAAATGAGACAAAAGAAGATTGAACCTACCAACTTTAAGACAATCGAGCTTCGACAAGCCTAATAAGGCCACAAGGATATGATCCGAAATTTCCCCATATGATGAACTAAATGTCATCGAGTTCCTAAAAAAAATGTCAATGTGTTTGCATAAAGTGTAGTAGAATTTGAGGGGATCAATCTTAAGATCATGGTGCGTCGTTTGAAACCAGATCCTAAAGTAAACCTATAAGATAGAAAAAAGAGGAATTTTGGGCCAAAAATAAATAAGATTTTTGAGTAAGAGGTGAATAAGTTACTCAAAGCTGGATATATTGTAGAGATCCAATTCACTGATTGGCTATCAAATGTAGTCGTTGTAGCAAAGCCTATGTGTAAATTGGCTATCAAAAAATCATATCTTAAGGACCTATATCCTTTGCCTAGGATCAACAAGTTGGTAAGTTCAATTTAAGATGTGCTTTACTGAGTATGTAGATACCTTTTAATTTAGGGATATTACTATATCTTCATGGCAAAAAAATATTATATAAAAACTTCATGTTAGTAACTAATAATAGAATATATTGTAATAATGTTATGCTTTTTAGTTCAAAAAATGTTGAAGCCATATACCAAAAGCTAGTCAACATGATGTTTAAAGATCAAACAGGAATGACTATGGAAGTTTATGCAAATGATATGAAATTCAAATGTAATAAAGAGGACATTCACATGAGCATCTCACTGTGACCTTCTAAACTTTGAGAAAGTTCAAAATGAAGCTGAATCCCTACAAATGCACCTTTAGAGTACGAAGCAAACAATTTCTAGGATTCTTTGTAACTTAAAGAGAAATCAAAGAAAACTCTAAGAAGATTAATGGAAGTTCAAGAATTAACTAGCAAGAAGGCCTCACTAAGCATATTCATTTTATGTTAAATAGATAAAGGTCTACACTTTTTTAAGATCCTATTCAACTTGAAGAGGTTTAAATGGACCTTTGAATGTGATGAGGCTTTTGAAGTGCTAAAGAGATAATCAATATCTCTTTCTTTGCTTGCAAAATCTATTGATGGGAAACTATTATATTTCTATTTGGATGTTTTCCCTAATACAATAAGCTCCACTTCAATAAGTGTGTGGAAGAAGGAACAAAAACCTATATACTATATCAATAAGATACTACATGAGTCAAAGAGAATTACATCGAGATTGAAAACCTAGTATTAAAATTGGTCATTATCACTAGGAAGCTAAGGCTATATTTCCAGTCTCACTTAATTCTCATCATGACTAATGAGCCTTTAACGTATACATTTGCAAAACTAGACCTTTTAGGTAAAATGGTCAAATGGTTCATCGATCTAGGATAATTTACTACTGAATATCAAGCACAACCCACAATCCAAGCTTAAATACTAGTTGATATTTTAGTTTAGATGATCTTAATGCCAACTAAGGTGAAAGAGAAATGGATATTACTATAAATAAATCTTCTTGAGCATCAATCAGGAGTGAGGTATATATTTCCAAAGCCCTCAGGGTGAAGAAATTGAGGTTGATGTCAAGCTTGAGTTCAACGTCACAATAATGAAGTTGAATATAAAGCATTAATAGCTAGGATAAAGCTTGGTTCAGACAAGTAAAACTAAAGCAACTTACATTCACTCTCAATTAATTGTAAATCAATTCATAGACAGCTATGAAGTGAGAGAAACTAAAACAACTAAATGCTTAGCATTGGTAAAGAGTCTTGCAGAGAGATTCTTAGCATTTCTATTGTGCCACATACCTAGAAATGAAAATTACTGAGTTGGTGCTCTATCTAGATTTATAGGTTCTATAGATAGAATTCGAACTAGCAAGATCACAGCAAAGATAGCCTTCGAATCTGAAAACATAGACTCTTCTTTGAAAAATGCAGTTATGCTAATAGTTGACATTGAACATAGCTGGAAAATGAAATTATGAAATACTTGAGGGAAGATGAACTCCCAAATGATCCAGATGCAGTATCAAAGTTGAGAATAAGATTAGCCCATTTCACCATAATTGCCAAGGAATTACATAAAGGTCCTATACTAGACCTTTGATAAAATGCTTAACTTCTAATCAAGCTCATTATGTGATGATGGTAGTATATAAAGAAAGTTATGGAAATTATATTGATTGAAGAGTTTTAGAGCAGAAAACACTTAGGTGGCAAGGATTCTTTTAGCCAACCTAGGCCAAGGGTGCTGCTAACTTTGCAAGATAATGCAACTAATGCTAATTTGCACCAACCTTTACTTGAAGAACTACATACTCTAGCAGCCTATGCATTTGATTAGTGGTAAATAGATATCCTAGACCCTTTTCATCTACCCAGGGATAAAATATTTTATCATCATAGCAATAGAATATTTCACAAAAGTGTTTGAAGCTGAGGCTATAGTAAAGATCATCAAGATAAGTCATAAAGTTCATTTGGAGGAGCATAGTATGTCGCATTGAAATTCTGATTGTGCCAATTTTGGATAATGGGACCCATTTTAGCGTAAAAAGATACTAGAATGGTGCAGGGAACTCTAGATCCACTAAGATTTCATATCTTTTGAGAATCCTCATATCAATGTTCAAACCAAAATTAGAAATAGAAGTTTACTACAACATTTTAAAATAAGGATAGATGGTAAAAAATAAAACTAGGCTAAAGAACTCCTTGGAGCACTTCAAGTCTAAAGAACAACCCAAGGTCAGCAATTGGCAAAATCCCATTTTTCCTTGTTTGTAGGTCAGGGGTGATAATTCTGGCAAAAGTTAGGACAAGAACAATGAGGGTAAATCACTATGACCCTCAAATCAATAAACAAAGCAAAAGGATGGAACTAGATTTGCTCATAGAGATCCATGCAAGAGCTCACTTGAACATTTTGAGAAGAAAAAGAAATATAAAATAAGCATATAACAGAAAAGGTTAAGGCAAGAACCTTACAAGTAGGAGACTTGATTTTGAAAACAGGCAATGTTTTAAAACACCTTGGTAAGCTTGATCCAAACTAGGAGTGACAATACAAATTGATAAAAGTTGAAAAGAATGGGTTGTATAGACTTGAGAATTTAAGTGGAATAGAATTGCTATAACCTTGGAATTAATGCAGATAACCTTTTAGAAATTTATGCTTAACTACCTGCTATAATGATCTCCTATCGGATGATTATAACAATCAAATAAAAAATATCACTTCTTTTCTCTTTGAGCAATGATTCTATATGACCAAGCTAAAATCAAGCTACAAAAATCAATATGAATTTGTAAAAGACATGATCTATTTTAATGCTTAACACAAGTTTGAAAAAGATACACTTATTTTAATTAATGTGAGTTTGAAATAGCCATACTCCCTTTTTGATTAACACAAGTCTAAAAAAGACATGCTCTATCTTGATGCATAACACGAGTCTAAAAAAGATATGCTTTTTGATTAATGCAAGTTTGAATGAGTCTGAAAAGTATACGCTCCTTTTTTGATGCTTGATAAGAGTCTGAAAAAGATGCCCACTATTTTGATCAGCGTGGATAAAAAAATCACCTTACTAGTGCTTACTCTAAAAGCCAAACTTACAAAAGGCTAAGTAAAGGAAAAGCAAAAGGCAAGGAGTTCATACACTGGGCAAATGCAGGTTCACTAAACGAAGATTGGGGGTCATCCATACCGATACCCCAACCATTTCAAAAAAAAAAAAAAAAACCAAAACTTGGCAATTATCATCCTTTTCCAAGCAAACAAAAAGTCAGGCAGACCTCAACAGAGAATCCATTTTTGTTCAAAGAGGTACTTTTATTGTTGCCACCCTCGGCATCCATTTCAGATGTATTATCTCTGGAATCTTCAAATCTAAACCAGCAAACTCCTCATAAGAAGGTCTGCGAGCTTTGTTAATGTGGGTAGCGAAAGGAAAATCTTCCAATGTATCACTTTTCAATAGGTCCGACAAATCAACATTAAAGTCGAAGAAACTTTCAAAACAATGAGCTTTCCTTAATCGATCAAAGTCAGCACAGCCTAAAGGATATCTTGCAGTTTTTTTGAGAGCCAAGTGAAGGTGACTCCTTAACTCTATAAGCTCTATCTGCAAATACCACACTCTGCTTGGTATCTTTTAACATCCTCAATTAACTCGAGCACAAAGTCTTTATCCTTGGCACCTAATGGGCACTGTCAGATTTTTGTTTCTCACAATGAGATCACTGCAGGCCAGTTAGTGAACAAAAAATGAAACCCTGAAAACAAAAACGCCGTACATTAAAATTTAACGTACAAGCATGTTCAAGCACCAAGGGAAAGATTTACCTTCATGGCAACATACGCATAGGCATCCTCCAGCACAAAGGGATTATTTGAAAGGATTTTAGTTTGGAGAGTGCTAGGGAAGCAAGACTTCAAGAGGTGAAATGCATCGCTATGAACGTCGGGATCATGAAGTAACTCCAGAGAGGCTTCCGTAGCCTTCTGATCTGGTGGATCAGGATCGAAGGAAAATTGATATCCCAAATATAAGATCATTAGTTGGTTGACTTTTATCTTTGCAGTTAGATACAGCAGCTAGCTTCTTACCTGACCCCTCTAAGGATGGAGGTCGACCAGAAGCTAAGGTTATGTTTGTTATTTTCATTAATTAAACAAAAAATGAGATAAACTCAATATGGATTTCAGTCTGTCCAATTGTTCTTTTGGATTCTTTAATGTCTCTGGATAATAATTAATTCATTTGTTGCTGTGGCACTATGGTTCTTAAGGTAGTCTTACGATATATGTTTTAGGTTGGATACTCTTGGCATATATATATATATATATATATATAAAAGTGGTGAATTTTACTGGATAATAAATTTACAAATAGTTCTTTTTTTGGTTTATAAATTAGTTTAGTATTGGACAAGAAAAAAGACGGCACATGCTGATTGGTTATTTGGTTTAACATATCTTTTAACCTTCTTAGTAGTAAATTGAAGTATTATGTGAAAATTTTTATATCATTGTAGTAATTCTAGATTTGATTGAAAATGCTTAAACTTGGGCATAGTTTTGTTAGCCTAGGCTAGTAATTTATTTCATGATATGATTAAGCCCACAATTATTATAAAATAAGTCCATAAATTACAATTATGTTTTTTTATTACTTTAGGTCCATTAGATGATGAAATTATTTGTCTAAATTTTTTAATTTATAGATAGGAGCATAATTTTAGAGGTCTTCTTATCATTTTAAAATCTTATAATCTAGATAGCTTTTGACCCAACATGTTATGTTGTCATATTGGCTCACGAAAATCATATTTATATGTATATATATATATATATATATCTGATATGATGTGAAATCCTAAACTTTAATTTTTTTTGTATCGCCAATTTATCATATGAAAATTCTCCATAAATATCAATGTTTTTCTACAAAATTCATTCTAGGTGAGAAAGAATGCTGAAGAATCTAAAATCTAGCAATTCATGCTTTTTTTAGGTAGTACTTGGACAATTAATCAATTAGAATTATATTATATTCTGATTAGTTTAATTATAAGACCCTCAATTGTTATGATTTATTTTTGTATTCAGGCAGCATCAACTAATGTGTACATTAAGAGAAAGAAAATTTGATTTGGGTAAGTAGCTTTTCTCATTTATTTCTTGTAAAATGTTTTTTTAAATAAATGAATATATTTTTTCTTTAAGTGATTTCTCTATAGAAGAGAATTTAAGCATACTATGTTAGAGTTTTCTACTAAATAAAGTCTATCATGTGTTCCATATTTACAAAGATGAAAAGTAAGTTTTGTGGAAAGATTTTCAAGATACATGTGCCTGTATATTTGGTCTAAATAAATTTCTGTATAAAAAAGGATTTCAACGTACTATGTTAAAATTTTCTATCAATTAAACCTAGTACGTAATCCCATGCTTTTTTAAAATGGAAATTAAATAATTTCTTGCTAAGAGAAACTTATCAAAGACTTTCCTTTGAATGATTGAAAGCTATAGGTATGAACAAGTTCTAAGACTATGCTATAAGATTATAGTAGTAAATTTTCTAAACTCACTTAATAGTATAGTAATTAAGGTCCTCCTATTGATAATAGTAATAGTATCAGAATCTACTTAATAGAATTGTAGTTAAGACCCTCTTACAGCAATAATAATAGTGCCCAAACTCTATTGATGGGGTTGTATATAATTAAGATTTTAATTGATCAAGATAATTGATTGGATCTTGAAAGTTCATAAGCATGGATAAGTAGCAAGAAATTTAGATTTTATGACAAATTGTGTGTTTTTTATTAGGTCTTGATTGTTTTGATATCATTTTTTAGGAAATATTCAAATAAGCATGATTTTCTAATCACTAGTCTAATTTTTAAGTTTTGAAAGTTTTTGAAAGTTGTTTATTAAGACTAAAACTTTTTGAGTTTCGCTTGATTTAAAAGTTTTGAAAGTTCAAACATTTTATTTTCAAAAATTCCTGATAAATATAATTTTTTTCTAATAATTTTAGTCTGAATGAATGTACCAATATTCTTTGTCACTTAGTATATATGTATGTCTTTTCAAAGTGTGTTGCTGTTGAAAGTTGGTCTTCTCTTTTACTTACCAAAAAAAGAAGCAAATTTTTCATATGTCTCTTTTGTCTATTAGGTATATTACTTGCTCAAATTCGATAGAAAATAAAAAAAAATAAAAAAAAAATAAAAAAAAAACTATTTACTTGATGATTTATCTCTCTGTATTATTTGAAGATTTAATATGGATTATTATAGTATGGATATGATATCTGGTGGTAGGAATAATGGAGCAATATTAGTTGATTTTGACTTTTCATTGATATTTTTAAGTTTCTCTTCTCCTAGAATTTGAGCATACAAATTTATTTGAAACTTGATCAACATTTAAAGGATCTTAATTGAAAATAAATCTGGGATACAAATTGAATTTTTCTTGGGGTTATTAAGGATCCTATTTTAAATACTTATCCTGATTTTTACTTGCAGTCTTGAAGGACATAGACTTCGGATTATTAATAACTTTGTAAAGATTGCTTGGTTGCTATTGAAGATGTAAAATTTAACAAGCCAATTATTTTATGAAAATTTTATTTATTGAGTTTTATATTAATGATTAAGTTAGCTACTATATGGATATCAATTTTGGAGGTAAATATTAGTCTTTCATTCAAGGTTATTTGACTTGGGCCATAATTGTATGAATCATATGTGAACAAACATCAGAGATAGACAAATTATGTCTAGAAGGTTGGGTTTTTTTTTTGGGAATTAGCAATATAATATAAGCCCTGATTATATTTTTATAATGAAAGAAATATTAATTTTTGGTTCATATCTTGTTAGATGTATTAAGCCCAATCTATATTATTTTTTTGAAGTTATTATTAAGCCCATAAGTAGTGTAGAAAATAAGCCCACAAACTATTATGAAGTAATTATAGACTTAGGTCCATGATTATCAAGTTACAAATGACAAAAATTAATTTTTATGGAATTTTTGGGTTTATGGATAGATGGATAATTCTAGAGGTCTTCGCATCATTTTAAAACTCTATTTGGATAGTTTTTCACCTCCCATAAGGTATCTAATCATATTGGTTAGCCAAAACCATATAAATATAGGTGATATGAAATCTTATAACCTTCTTTTTTGTACCACCATATTTTCATGCGAAAATCCATCATAAATATTCCCTATTATTTAAATGATATACTATGATAATAGTTAGCGAAAATTTAGAATAGTTAAATCATGAAAAGTTAGGATTTTGGATATTTAGTCATGAGCTTAGGAATTTCAGTAACAATCTAATTATAATAAGTTAAAGATTCTAGGAATTTCAGTAACTATCTAATTCTGAAAGGTTAAAATTTTAGAATTATCTCTACAACTTTGAGCTATCATTATTTGGGATTGATTCTGATCAAGTGTGAGGGAATTAAGAATTAAAGTTGCCTTCTTATCTCAATAAGATATGAATTCTAGTTTATTCAGAATACCAAGCCTCGTAATATAAATACCCAGTATAGTTGGAAATCGAGAAGTCATACGCAGAGGTAAGAAAAAACCAATTTTTCTATTTTAAGATCTACAGAAATTTCATTTTGGGGTACTAACATCCAATTTTTTTATTGTAAAATTAGTGGAGAATGCTTGAGTGGTAGATCAAATATGAGGAAAACTTTCGATTTTAAGATTTTGGTGTAAGTAAATTTCTTTCTTCCTTCTATTGAAAATATTCTCTTCGCATAAATATTTTATGCCTGAAATAATAAGTAAATTTCTTTTCTCTTTCCATTAAAAATATCTTTTCTACATAAATGATTTCTTCATCAAAATTGTAAATTTTGTAGATTAAGTTCTTAAACCTAATGGTTTATTTGTTGAAAAATTATTTCATGTGCAATTTTTTAACTGTTCAAAAAGCTTTTTTTTGCATGCATAAAACTTATTTTTAAGATTTGAGCATGTAAAAATAAATTTCTTGAATCTTGCATGAAACATAGTACTGTTGTTGAAATAAAAGTAATAAAAAGTATCTATATTCTGAATAATCAAGAAATTTTCAGTAGGTATGAGTTTTGTAACTATGTTATGGGTAGAGGTGTAAACAAGTAGAGCCGAGCTCAAATACAACAAACTCAAGCTCGGCTTGTTGAATAACCAAAGGCTTGGATGAGCTTTGTTGAGCTTTGTTGGGCTCAACTCGATAAGATATATCACAAGTTAGTTGAAGAACTCAATTCGTATAAGTTCAAATAAACTCAAGCTTGTATAGTTTTGGATTAATTTGAACTCATTTAAACTCAAAATAAAATCTATAATTATAAACTTTTCAAAAAAATTTATTATTTTCTTAAAATAAACAAACAAAATATTATTATTATTATTATTATTATTATTATTATTATTATGGACCTTATTATATATAACTATATAAACAAAATATAAAAAAGCTTGTTTAGGATCGTGAACTTTTTCAACTGAACATTACTAAGTTCGACTCGACTCGTTTAAGTGATGAGCTCAAACTGTTTGCGAATCGCCTCGTTTTATTTATACCCCAAGTTACAGGGTTATAGTAGCAAAAGATTTCTAAAGTCACTCTTAGCGGCGTTATAGGTAAGACTTCTGAAACTACTTAACGGTGTTGTAGTTAAGACCTTGGCCAAGATAATCGCTTATAATCTCAAGAGTTCATGAGCATTATTAATTAATGAATATTTGTGATAAATGTGTAATTTATGTTCTAAATTACTCTTAAAAAACATGTTCTGTGAATCGCTTTGATAATCTAAATCTGCAATTTTTGTATAATAATTGTTATATTTCTGAAAGCAAATATTCTTTTCTTCAATGTTTTCTTTTCTTTTGTTCAATATTTATACATGCTCAAATCCGGTAGGAGGAGAAGGAGATTTATTTCCTCGGCAATGTGTCACTCATAAGATATTGACTTCACCATTTTGCAAATAATTTAGTTCGGGACGAGAAAAATTATCAGGTTTTGGATGGTGATGAGAGATGAGTATTTTTTAGAAGAGGTTTATTTGATGTTTAAAATTTCTAGTTAATTCATTAGGAAAGTTTCTTTGAGGTCTTGGGTACTCAAGTTTGATTGTGAAGACAAATATTTGAATTATCTTTCATTGTGATGATTTATTTTTGGGATTGTTTAATAAAATTTTTGAGAATTTAATATGCTCTATTGAATTTGAGACTTAGTATTTTTGAATATTTGGATTAACGAACACTGCCATATTATGTCCAAATTTGGAGCATGACATAAGTGGTATAAGAGCTTATGCTACAATTTTGAATATGAAATATGCATATGGTATTTTTTGGATAAACAAAAAGTAGTGTTTAGATTTAGGATTTTGAAAAAAGAAAAAAAGAAAAATGAGGCTGTTTTGTGACTCTTGGTGTCAGTTATTTTTCTAGAATATGATAGATAGTTAATTCTGGGTTGTTTAGGCTAAAGGATTTAGATTTGTGTAAAGAATTGTTAAGCTGGTTAAATGCATGGGCTATTACCAAAAGCCTATCGCCTCTTTCTATGAATTGTGCCCTGCTTCACAATTTTTCTCTTTGTCTCACCCCAAAATATGATGCAATCTGACCCCGCTGCCGCTGACTGAGAACTTGAGAACCTGAGTGTATATGTTGATTGCTAGAGCTAAATAAAAGATGTTTGTCAGTGCCTGTTGTGGCATACACACACTATTCTTATACATATGTACACGTATATATACAATATAAGGTATCAGTATGTCTATATATTGATAACTTTAGCATGACTAGAGATTTGAAAATTTTAATTACTCCTTTTTAGGTTAAAATTTTAGGCTAAGATATAGGTTTGAATTTTTTTTTCTCCTTGGGTAAATTTAGAGAATAAGATCTTAAGTTGAGATCTAGAAGTTTTGGGATATGCTTTGGTATAAAGAACAACCATTTGACTTTGCAAAAGTAATGCTACATGAAAGAACGCCCTTTTAGCATCGTAATTTTATGCGACCAGATTTTCTAATGGATTTTTCTCATAGTTATCGATTGAATTTGGAAAGATGCCAAACACAAGAATTGTGGGTCTATCCTTTTGGTGCTTGTGGACACTTGAATCACATTAATCGGACTTATATGGAGTAAGTTATGAAGAAAATACTAAGATATGTCCAATCAAAAGATACAGAACTTTGATTTTCTGAAAATGGATATTAGTGACAGCTTTACTACTTCTTCCCAATAGAATTAAGCAAAATGATCAACATAAAAATTTTAGGTTTTTTCTAATTACTCCTAAATAACCTCAATCCAATTTACACAATGAAAGTTATGATCAAAATACTAAAATGTGTTGAGTCTGAAAATATAGGATTCTGATATTTCCCAAAATAGAAAATTTTGACTCTTTTTCTACTTGATCCTGATAGAATTAAGTAATGTGATCAACATAAGATTTCTAACTTCATCTCTTAGTACTTATATCCATGTGAATCACTTCAATCCAAAATGCAAAGAGAAAGTTATGACTAAAATATATAGATGTGGCAAAACAGAAAATACATGATGTTGATCTTCCTAGAATAGAATATTGTGGCGCCTTACTACTTGATTTTGATTTAATTTGGCAATATGGTCAACATACTAAGTAAGACCTGTCTCTTAGGTTGCTATATCCATTTGAGTCACCTTATTCTGATATATACGAAAAATGTTATAACAAAACACTAAGACATGTCAAGTTCGGAAATGCATACTTCAATTTTCCAATAACAGATAATTGTGATGTTTTTTATGACTTGTTCATGATATAATTAAAAAAAGTGATCAACATAGGGTTTGTAGTTCTGTCTGTGAGGCTTCTATAGCCACTTGAATCACTCTAATCCAAAATACATAAAGAAAGTTATGGCCAGAATTCAAAGACATATCAAATGAAAAACTTCCTAGACTTGGACTTGTATTTTTATCACGCTTATGAATGTTGTACTTGATTTTATTCCTCACTATATTAACTTATTTGGACAGAGGTCAACATAAAATTTTTTGGTCTCTCCCTTAGCTTTTCAATATCGCAAGAATCACATCAATTGGGTCTCTAGAAAGTAAGTTTGAAGAATATCGGGGCTACTTACAAACCTAGGATTGCATTGAAATCTGGGACGCTTAAGGTTTTGGGGACAAAACCTTTTGTAAGGAGGGTAGAATGTAACACCCCTAGTCTTTATATGAATTATTTTGACATGGATATGATACTCGATGACAAGAATAATAGAGTAATATTAATTGATTTTGATGTTTCACTAATATTTTTGGGTTGCTCTTCTTCTAGAATTTGAGCATACAAATTTATTTGGGACTCAATCAAGATTTAAGGGATCTTAATTGAATATATATAGGATATAAATTAAACTCTTCTTGGGGTTATTAAGGATCCTATTTTAGGTACTTATCTTGACTTTTACTTGCAATTTCGAGGACATAGACTTTAGATTATTAATAATTTTGTAAAGATTGCTTAGTAGTTATTATATGAAGAATTTATCAAGTCAATTATTTTGTGAAAACTTTATTTAATGAGTTTTATATTAACGATTGAGTTAGCTACTCTATGGATATCAATTGTGGAGGTAAAAATTAGTCTTTCATTCAAGGTTATTTGACTTGGACCAAAATTGTATGAATCATATGTAAAAAAATATTAGAGATAAACAAATTATGTCTAGAGTTTTGGGTTTCTTTTTGGGAATTAGCAATATGACATAAGCCCTAATTATATTTTCATAATGAAAGAAAGTTTAATATTTGGTTCATATCTTGTTAGATGTATTAAGCCCAATCTATTTTGTTTATTTAAAGTTATTATTAAGCCCATAAGTAGTGTAGAAAATAAGCCCACAAATTATTATGAAGTAATTATGGGCTTAGGTCCATGATTATCAAGTGAAACATGACAAAAATTAATTTTTATGGAATTATTGGGTTTATGGATAGGTGGATAATTTTAGAGGTCTTCCCTATTATTTTAAAACTCTATTTGGATAGTTTTTGACCCCCATAAGACATCTAGTCATATTGGTTAGCCAAAACCATAGAAATATAGGTGATATGAAATCTTAGGACCTTCTCCTCTTACCGAATTTGAGCATGTATAATTATCAAACAATAGAAAAGAAATCATTGAAGACATGAACATTTGCTTTCAGAAATATAACAATTATTATACAAAGTTTGCAGATTCAGATTGTCAAAGTGAATCACAAAACATGTTTTTCAGAGAAATTCAAAACAGAAATTACACATTTATCAAAAATATTCATTAATTAACAAATACTCATGAACTCTTAGGATTCTAATTGGTTATCTTGGCCTGGGTTTTAATTACAACATGGTTAAGTGGCTTTAAAAGTTTTAACTACAACACCATTAAGAGTGTCTCAGAGGTCTTTTGCTATTGTAATCCTGTAGTATAGTTACGAAACTCGTTCTTATTGATAGATTCTCGATTATTTAGAGCATAAATCCTTTTTATTATTTTTATTTCAACAGAGAGTATTATGTTTCATGCAAGATTCAAAAAATTTTGTTTTTACATGCTCAAATCCTAAAAATTCGTTTTATATATGCAAAGAAAAGTGTTATGAATAGTTAAATAATAGCAAACAAAATAATTCTTCAACAAATAAACTATTAGATTTACAAACTTAATATGCAAAATTTACAATTTTGATGCAAAAGTCATTTATGTAGAAAAGATATTTTTAATGGAAAGAGAATAGATATTTACTTACTATTTCATGCAGAAAAAATTTAGGCAAAGAGAATATTTTTAATAGAAAGAATAAAGAAATTTACTTACACTAAAATCTTGAAACCCCAAGTTTTCCTTAAATTTGGTCTATCACTTAAGCATTCTCCACTAATTTTATGACCAAAAAAATAGGATGCTAGTATTCCAGAATGAAATTTCCTGTGGACTTAAAATAGTAAAATTGATATTTTCTTACCTCTACGTATGGCTCCTCTATTTCCTACTGTATGGGTATTTACACTACTAGGCTAGCTATCTTGGATAAACTAGAATTCATATTTTACTGAGATAAGAAGGTAACTTTGATTCCTAACACCCTCAGACTTAATCAGTATCAATCCAAATAATGATAGCTCAAAGCCACAAAGATAATTCTAAACTTACAACCTTATAGAATTAGGTAGCTACTGAAATTCCTAGAGTCTTTAACTTATTAGAATTGGATAATTGCTAAAATTCCTAAGCTCATGATTAGATATCTTAAATCCTAACTTTTTATGATTTAATTATTCTGGATTTTAGCTACCTATTATCATAGTTTAGTAATTAAATAATAGGGAATATCTACGATGCATTCTCACATGAAAATATAGCAGTACAAAAATATTTTTTAGAATAGGTTTATTTGATGTTTAAAATTTCTAGTTAATTGATATGGAAATTTTCTTTGTGATCTTGGGCACTCAAGTTTGATTGTTAAGAAAGCATTTGAATTATCTTTCATTGTGACTATTTATTTTTGGGATTGTTTAACTTGATTGTTAAGACAAGTATTTGAATTATCTTTCAATGTGACAGTTTATTTTTTGGGATTGCTTAATAAAATTTTTGGGCATGTAGTGTGCTCTATTGGATAGAGGCTTTGTGCCTCTAAGTCCTTGGGTTTAGAGGCACTGCTGTGTTACGTCCCTAAATTTGAGGCATGATACTCTCATATTATTTTATAACCATTTTTTGGAGGACTTAGTTAAGAGCAAAGGGACCACCAATTTTGGAATTGGTGAAAAGATATTAAGATGTCCCTTAATTTCTATTAAAGTTTGAATTATTACTTAAAAATATTTGTTTATTATTTAGAACTACTTTCTATGGATTGTAACAATTAGAATTCACTTCTAACTGCAAGTGTTTGGCTTCTAAATTTAGGAATTTGAACTGTTTTGCACACTGACACTATTAAAGTTTCATAGGAATTTAATAATGTTTCTTGGTCGATTGTGGTTAAGAAGCACTGTTGTGCCATTGAATTTTATCAGTAAGAAACTTCCCAGCTTTCTACTGTTCATGGCAATCTTTTTCTAACGAAATCCTCATCAAAATTAGCAGTCTGAGGATTAGGATCATGCTTGCCAAGAGATATGCATAAGATGGAAACAATGTTTAGGGGGAGGAAAGATAAGCACAAACTTCTCATCCAGTGGGCCAATGAAGTAGGTGACAGATAGAAATTTGAGACCCTTCCGAGCAGTCAAATTGAAGAATCCCTCCTCTCTACTACGGGTATTGTGTAGAAAAAAGAAATGGAATAGATCATCCTAAGTTTTTGAAAGGAGTCAGATATCTCATCATCATGATAAAAGCAAGTATGTGCTCAATGGGTTCAGCAAAAACTGATTGTGGCAAACATATATACTCAAAAGGATCACACAAATTTCAGCAGATATAGACACTGAGCCAGCTTCTAAAGTGCGAAGGTGGGTCGTAAGAGCATGAGCAGGGCGTTTATACATTATGTCATTGTGGAGTGGAGCAACGATCTCAAAGCTATGAGGAAGAAGAAAAAGGCTCGCATAATCTGTAGGACAGAGGAATGCAAGTTAATATGTGGCAAGCTGCAAATCACCCCCTCAGAACTCTCAATAGACTTGCCATCATCGCCCCCTCCATCCCTTCCCACTCAGCATAGCAAAGCCAGCAACTGAAGTACAGGAGGTTGAAGGATTTCAGGAAATTTAGGAATTCACTTATTTCATCAGGAAGTCATTTCCAGAGAGAGGATTAAAGAAAACAGAGATACAAGCATGGAGAAAGCAAGGTCTTTACCTTGAAGATCAGAAACATTCTAATGTAAAATGAAGGTGAAACAACAAATATTTTGAATGCAATGGGCAAGAGAACAAGGACTCCTATCATTTAAAGCACCAAAGGCAAAAGCATCGGAAGCATGTCAGTAGTTACATTGAAACTAGGACTCCGCAATGGACACTAAAATGTGCCAAATTAAAATTTTCAAGCACTCAACCTTTCCTCTATCTTTGCAAATTAGGGGATAATGATGTAGGTTTACACTTCCCACTATTTGGGCTTAATTAGAAAAGCCCTACTTCAGAATAATATAAGCAAAGGAACTAGAGCATATTGACCCAACCTCCCCTAGATCAACCAGATCCTATGTTTCTAGGGGAAAATCGCTTGTTGAGCTCACATCATTCAACCTCAAACTAATTGATTGTAGCACTAGTTCTACTCCTAGGACCCAACCTTGTAGGTCGAGCACGCCAAATCACCATAAGGCATGCCGCTTTAGAGACATTCTCATCCTAGCAAAAGGACTAAAAGATCACCTTTGGCCCCAAAATAATTGTTGTAACACCCCGAATTCTGAAATCCTAAAATATAATAAAATGCGAAATCAATAGATTGGCTAGATTAATTTTGGATTAGATTTAATTAAAGTTTAGAATTAAATATTGACAATCGAGAAATTAAATTGTAAATGAGAGAATGACTAATTGTCTAAAATTATGAAAGTTAGCAAGTCAATATGAGAGATACAGAAGCTTAAGGGCCTTAAAATAAATCATTTTAGACTTAATTGTAGGGAATTAAAAAGGGTCAAGGGCCAAGATGTGAGAAATGAAACTTCAAAGGGCTGAATTGAAGTTCTGGGGACGAATTGTAAGGTGGTTAAAAGTTGTAGGCTTAATTGAAGTTGGCCAAGAAGTTTTGGGGGTCAATCTAAAAAGTCCTGAAAATATCTTTATACATAGTTTAAGGATGGGATTTTATTTAATTTCCAAAATTGACCCAATCCCACCTCGGCAGCGAATGGCCCAAAAATGACTGTGAAACATGGAACTACAACCAAAACCATAGAATTACTTCTCTCATCCCTATGGACCCAACTGTACAAACTTGACAGAAAATACCGAAGGAAATCACTAGAATTTGAGGGAGATGGCGAGCTCGCGGCAAGGTGGTGGTTCTACCACCAAAATGGAATGGATCATGAGGGGCTTTTGTCGAAACATTATGGATTGTTGATGGGGGGTGCTAATTTTGGGATTGGATCAATGGTGGCAGAGAATTAGAGACAGTAGTTGATGGCAGAAGGTTAGGGTTTGGTTATAGCTATTGATGGCTAAATAACCGATTGGATGGTAACAAAATAAAAAATTGATGAGGAGGTTTTGTTTGCCTCTTCAAGGCACACCTGGTAAAGGTGGTGGCCTTCTTCTTTAGTGATGGAGCACAACGATAACTAAAGGTTGGCAGCGACGTAGCGGAGGCAGCTTGACATGGAGCTCAAAATGAGATGTTTAGTCCGTCTGAGCTATTCTCAGCTTGAGACTAGATCACAATTCGATCCAATTTAGGTAAATTTTAAATTTGCGGAATATAATAGATATTCAGATCAACATCTAACTATGATATAAACTAAGATTATTAAAATGTAACTCAACCTATTGTAAGTATTGAACTAACTAATTATGAAACCTAAGCTTAGTAACTTAAGAAATTTTGATTTAGACTTATGTCCTTAGTCGATAACATGGCATGCTATGAATAAAATGTAATTGGACCTAACATAAAGATTTAATTATATGAATATCAAAGCAAAATAAATTATTAGACCTAGACCCAATACACCTGGAAAACCTAACTAATTTAGAATCTGGAACTTTATTATTTGACTATACAATATGTGAAGTGAGGAATAGAGTTGTCGGGTTAGCCACTCCAAATTACGTTTGGTAACCTATGATTAAACTAACCTAAAATATTAGAATAAGATAACCAATGTCAATTGAGATAAGATATAATTGAACTCGAGTATTATAAAAACAAGTACCTACAGGATATTGGAACCCTAAATGAGACCGCAATAATTTAGATCAAATTGATAACCCCTTCATCCATTGATTCGTTAAGAACTACCATTAATTATCTCAAGTATTTATGTATGAAATAGAGATTAACGGATTATGTTAGAATAACCTTCAGTTTGATAAAGATATTAATTGTAACTACACTTAAGATTTAAATGAGTAATAGTATAATAACTCGGGTTATCTTATGATAGTCCTCAAACTGACTAGAAAGCTAGGACTTAAGCAACCACACAACTAAGAATTCCTCTATATTTTCTAGGTGAGTTTGTACTTGATAGTATGAGGTTTCTTTGCTAGGGAAAGAACATATACTTGTTAATATATCCTGATCGCTTGATTCCTTTCAATCTATGTGTTGAAAATAGTACTTCACATTGCCCTTTTATACTGAGCACTTCTATTGATATTAATTAATATCGCTTTATTTGAAATTAGTGATTGTGTTGAGGAAGCTAAAAATTGATTTCAATATATATATATATATATATATTTTATTACCATGCCTTCCTAGAAACCAGCTTAGTGCTAAATTAGTTTGTATGTTAACATGGTGACTTGATGTATTACCTGAAATGCTATTGTACATGCTATATGACATACATGAACATGATAAATATCCTTGGGGATAGGCCATGGGATCCGTTGCGGATGACAATTGGGCGAAATGGTCTGCTATAACAAATCTTTCGGCTGATACCCGTACATGATGTACATATGACCTAATATCCTAGCCAACTGGAGCTAGTTGTGTATAAATTGGTAAGACATGCAGTTAGCCATGCCTAATGCCTGGTTACGTATCTGAACTAATGTCACTTGGAAAATGGAGGGATAAGGATTTTCATGTATTCAAAAGTGGAGTGACAAGATAGGAGAACCACAAATAGCTTTTACTTGAAAATGTTTGCTAAATTGTAATTAGTTAATTTCTGAGCTTGATGTTTATGCTTTGAAATCTAAATATTTGTGAAGTCTCATCGTGGGTATGGAACAGTAATGAGATGGATCACCTAAAATCTTTACTAAAACCTCTTCTTACTACTTCTGGAAATTTTAATGCCTCTATATGTCTTTTATATGATATTTATGAAATTGTGACTTTTTTATTATTGCTTAATTATCTCACTAAGTCATTCACACTTACATTATTTCATTGTTATGTTCTATTCTTTACCCTATATGAGAATGAGTGACAAAGATAGACTAACCTAGGACATATCCAATAATGAGGGTGATAGAAGTGCTAAGTGGAATTCATGATATATCAATTTATAGTTGTACCTTTGTTGGAGGTTTGTTGTAGAAATTAAATACTTTAGATTTTTGAGAAATCTATTTTCTATTATTCCAAAGACTTGCGGTATAGATTGAGTAGCGCCTCATATGAGAGCAAGCACCTCCTGATTAATGTGTTACAAAGGTGGTATTAAAGCCAGGTTTGAAAACTTGAGCTATGTTAAGATAAAATCCTTAGAATATGAGAGGTTTGATTAATAGAAAAGAAGCTTGAATTCAAGATTTGAAAGAGACATGAAAATTTTAGGCTAGTGGAATTAAGCATGAATCTGAAATTTGATTAGAACATGAATTTTTGGGATAATGTTTGATCTGAAGGACATGAAGAGTTATGGTTGGACACGCGACCATTGTATAATCTAACTTCTTAAGGTATTAAGCATGTGGCTTCTTATATTTAGGAGAAGTAGTATTCTTGGGAACTTATATTAGATGTGAACTTGTAGTCAACATGTGAGCTTGTGACCATTTTAGATAAAGTTGACTTGGTTGATTAAAAGATATTTTAGATCAATACTTTGGACATAAAGGAATATTGTGATCTAAACGGCATGACTAATTGAGAAGTGGTTTGCCAATAATTTGGACCTCCCAAGAATATGGAACATTAGGATTAAAGGGGAGTAAGATTGATATGAAAATATGGCTAGGATGTGAACTTTTAGAGTATTACTTGGTATCAAAAGAGCGAAGGATTGGTATTAGAGTGGCCAACTATTACCTAGTCCTCCACTCTCAAGATGTCAAGTATGTAACTTCATAAAGATTGGATGGAGTAATATTTTTGGTATTACAATGCTACACGGGTATAATGGTGATAATGAAGCTTGGAAAGCCAAGAATTATTTTGTAATGATGTGTAATTTAGATTCTATATATGGTTAAGACCATAGGCCATAAGGTATGGTTGTTTCAAAGAAATCAATACTTTAGTTATGACATTGATTAGTACAATGGCCTTATGGTATTTGATAAGGGAATAATGAATATTTCTCGCGAGAAAATCTTTTAAGGAAAATATGACTGCTATATGTCTCTAGTTACAGATCAAATGTTTGGGGAATTAGCTCATAAATAGTAAGAAAGCCCACAAGATAATGTTTGTTGAAGAATGCAGAAAGATTTCTAAAGTTAGTAGTGGAATCTTAAGGGAAAATATCAAGTAGGGATATAGAAATCAATGAAAAAGGATTTGAAGAAAAATACTTGGGAATATATATATATATATATGTATATCGTGCATATATGCTTAGGAAACTTAACTTGTTGGGGAGATAGTTATTTTAAATAGAGTTCAATTTGATACTGAGGATGATAGTCGAGTTTAATGGTATTTGACCTATATGTATGGTCATAACTTGAATGGTATGATTGCTTAGGAACTTAAATAATAATCATAAGGGAGTTAATTGAAAAGGGCTATAGGATGATAAGAGATAAGAAAGATGTCTAATTACTCATAAGATATGAAGTTTTGCAAAAACATCTTATTAATCCAAAAAAAAAAAAGATGAAACAATTTCAACTTTGATTAAAAACCTTAATGTCTTTGAGAGTGAGATTCATATACACACACCGATAGAATGGCAGGTAAGGCTCAAGAATAACAACAGATGAACATAATAAATAAGCTCTACAAAGTCTTACACCTTATTTTGGTATCCTATAGTTTCATAAATGAAATAGTGACTCTGATGTGATTTAACTATCAATATGTTTAAAAAAAGAAATTTCAATATTCTTAAGAATTAGATAGACCAACATAAATATACACATATACATATCATATGTTTACGGCTCGTGTACAAACGTAATTATATGCACAAATTTGAATGCTAGGAACCCTATCACTTATTCAAGTACTCTACACTCTACAACCATATAACAATTTTTGTATTATGCAAAAGAGACTCCATTTCTCCAAGATCAACTTCGAAAGTACAAAATCTTAATGCACCAAAAGATATAAACATAGATCAGTATGTTGCAGCAAACAATTACCAATTAATTGATTCAACCCATTCGAATACCCCCAATACAAATACCATGAGTGAAGATACTCAAGAAAAGATAGATAGCAACGCCAACTCCTTACGATAATCTCATGAATAGATTATAAAGCAAGATAATATAGGATAGGGTTCTAGTTATAGCAAACTGATGCCTATGTGGTTTAGTAATAAATAGGATTAGGCCCCATAACTATACAAGCTTTATAAAAGACCATACAAGAAACACCTCATGTAACTTCTTGGGTTTCATTCACCAAAATCTACAAGAGGATTAGTGATTAGAACATAAAACATTAATTTAAATGAGAGAGATTCCCTAAAGCATTAGGAACAGATCAAGTATCATTGATAAGGACTTGCAAGACAAGGGTAGGAACTAAATGAGCCTCATTAAATATGGGAACACAATACCTTACCTTGTGCACTATTTGATATGGTATAAGGGTGTATAGTTTAAATAAGGTTAAACTAAGTTGAGAATACTCTTAGTTAGTAGATGGTAAAAAGATATACAGAGAATTATTTCTTATTCATAAAATAGGTAATATGGACTGAAACAATGTCATTAGGTGATCAAGCTCCTACTACATGTGCAGATATGATGTACAAAATGCTTTGACTTATTGGATCAGTTTCTAATGATCCTATTAAGGACATTTGGTGAACTTAGAATCGACAGAAGAGTCATACTACATTTACTCTTAGTGCTATGGATGCCCACGGAAATAAGGTAGAAGATAAAATCTAATTGCAAGAAAATGACACCTTTGTACATTAGTAATAAACATGACTAGAGCTGGCAATTCTAAAAGTATCGTAAAAGATCTTATGGAGAATACCATAGGTAACTAGAATCCATTCACCAAAGTTTTATGAGGAGATTGGTAAATGGAACATAAGGGCTTAGATTAAAAGTGTGAAAAGATTCTTTGAGTATCGAGAAACGACCATGAACTTATTAATACGGTTTTGGGACATATTAATAGGAACTGAACTAAACCAATAAGTGTCAAACTGAAACACCTTGCCCACATAAACTACTTTGCTCATTGTAAAGGTATTTAAGGTTGAGCCAAGTCTAGGGTACTATTAGTAAAAGAGGTGTAATGCTAAGTATTCAATTTAAAACATTCAAAAACTGAAATCTAAGTTAGATTACACCATTCTAAGGATCTAAATCATACCTATGCAATGGATTAAGGTCATATTGTTACCTTTTAAGCAAAATCCAACCACAACTTGAAGTTGTGCTTTCTTTCCTGAAAGCAAACTACTTCTAATGCAGCAAGATGTGATCAACCTTTGATTGGCCAAATCACCTCAAATCGAGGCCAAATTTGGACCAAAATTTTGCCAACTCAATGGAGAATGTCCAGTGAAAAAATTCAACAAGAAAATCCTTTAGAAAGACCTCAAATATAATCTAGAGAGTCTCTACTGGAACAAAGGATCACTAAAGCAACAAATCCAAAATTCGTCTTGCCTCTAATGCAAAAGTCCACCATCAATGGACAATCCCTTTCTCCTTATTTCAGATGGAAAAACAAAGAATAAAGAGAGCTTGGTTGGAGGCCAAAAATGGTGAGGGAGGTGAAGAAGAAAGTGAAGCCTCAGCATATGTGAGAATCACTTTTGGAGAGAATTTTGAATCTAACTTTTAAATGCACAAAATGTGTGAATGAATCTTAGCCTAGGCTGCCACCTCTCTATATCTATATATAAAGAGAGGATGGTGTGATGCCCAGGTTGCATCACAGCTTCCTCAAGGTGGGCACGCCACCTAAGCATGCCAACTTGCAAGCATCTTGCAAGTTGCATATTAATTTGTGTAAATTTAAATTTCGTTTGGTATCTACATTTCATCTCATGAAATGTCCACTAAATAAATTCTAATTCCACTCTAAATGAAAATTTCATTTGAATTCTCCCTCCAAAATCAATTCTTCATTTTAACTAAATTGAGCACTTAATTTTAATTAAACTTTGACTTAACATTTAAGTCAATTAATTTAACTATTTAAGCTAGTTTTGTTAACTTAACACTTTAAGTTAACTTGATCAATTAATAGTCATGTGGCACCAAATTAAATTAACACTTAATTTAATTGGTCTTAATTTAAATTCTTAAGTTAATTAGATTAATTTAATAATTAAATTGATCAAGTCGAGATGACTAAAAATTGTGTCAATCGATTCCCTCAATTTTATGGCCACCTTGAAATTTTTCTAATGCTTAGAAAATTTTCCTCAATATTTAGGATTGCCGATTGGCTTTTATGTGTGATCCATTAGATTCTATCGCTTATTGGACATAGGCTCATGAGGCCCAAGGCAAGCTAATTGTCAACTCCCTAATAGTTTCGTTATTATACATCTATTCTTAATGTTCAATTCCAGTTTGTGACCTCATCTTTAGAAAATCCCTTTTCCAAATTGTCACACTGCTTTAGCCAAGGACTCCTTGGAATCAATCATCATAGAACACATAAGAGATATACTCACCCTTTACAAAGATGAGGAGTTAGATCCCATTTTAGATCTCAAAAACCTTAAGTAGCTCATGCCCAATCACCACCAAAATGCCCACTAAGTGGCCAAAATAGAGTCAAAGCATGAGGACTTAAACACAAGGGTATAATGGATCCCTAGATCAAAGGACCAATTATATACACTAGTGTAAGCTGAAAAACTAGCTACTACCAACTTGTCCCTACGGCTATCCACTAGATTCTCGGGGTGGGTCTTTAGTGCCTTGTTCTATAACAAACACCCACTAATATGCACCTATATCACATATAATTTGCTCATAGAATGGAGCAATATCCAACCCTTAGATTATGCATCATTAGTGTGAGTCTATCAGAATCTTAGATGCCCTGTCTCATAAGATTTTATGACTTGGGATATTTATGATCATGACCATATAAGACTTATTCCATGATCACTACCTAGTGCGTGACCAAGTGCTATAATCTTGTGTAGTTTAAGGGCTTTAACCATATGCTAGTGAAGTAATTAAGCATAAGATAAAGATAGCCATTTAGATGAAATATCATTTAATCAATATTATATTACAAGTGAAATAGTTTATATGCCAATCTTATTAGCTTATAGGGCACTATTTCAATATGTAGTTAGAAGTTTAAGGAAAAGATTAACTAAAAGTTACCTCCCACCTCATGATATAGGTATCATAAGCTGAGAAGATGCCATTCAAAGTAAACAATGCTCCTATAGTATTTACCTACATGACATGTAGAATGTTCCAATTTGTTAAATTAGTTTTGATGATTCCATTAAGGACACCTAGTATGCTCGAACTTAATAAAAGAACTGCACTATAATTTTGCTTAGTGTTGCGAATGTTTGTTACAATACAAATTACGTGCCATGCTTATGAATTGAGTATCAAATGGGAGAAAAAAAATACATTTAAAGATATCAAGATAATCCTACTAAGATCAAGGTTATAACCAATCAAAAATAGCAAAGTGACCTTACTAAAACCAAGAGTTTTAGATGATGAAGGACGAACTAGAGATATGTTAAGAATTACAAAGTCTGTTGGGTGCTGCCTGTTAATATCACAGGTATATTCAAAATTTTTGCTAGATAGTGAATATATTAAATCACTAAGTAAGGAAAATTAGCAACCTTAATACACGCAGAAAGGTACAAAGAGATCCTATAAAATGAAGGGAAGGATTAGCTTGAGCTAGTTATTATTTCTATTATAGATCATGCAGAGTTGTTCTATGCGTCTATACTCTCAACAAAAATTAGATTACAAGAAAGAAATCATAGATACTTCAAGCAAACTTAAGTTCTGAGAACAAAATTATCACATTAAGAATATATGACTTGTTACTTTGGGTTTCCTCACTAAAATAAAATCTGTCTTGTAGGCTAACAGAATTTCTTGGAAAAGTATAAGTTATAATACATTATCTAAGTATAAATATCATAATCAAATGAACGAGAGGAATAAAGTTATATGTCCAATTTACAAATGTGAAGTTCTATTTGGAATTGACGTATTGCAATGCACATGATTCCTTAAGAGGAATTAGAATTTGATATTACTAAAGTCGGGACCACTATAAGTTGAAGAAGATTAAAGAAATGTAAGGAAAAAAAGCTTATTAGGCTTTGATAATTCATGCCAAATAGGACCTTCATAAGGTCATAGATCTACTAACTGAAATAAATGAAATGGGCTAATCATTGAATGAATGCAAATGGGTAAAGAATCTTGACAATTAGAGAGTTAGATTAATCTTGGTATTAGTTTTATCCTTCCTCGAGAACTTTAAGAAAATATCAAAAATGCCTATGCCTGAGATAAATATAGGATCATTAGAAAACAATCTCACATACTTTAGAAAGATTTGAGACATAAAAATAAATGATCTTGCTGGATAGGGAATATTAAAGACAACTCTAAACACCTTAGGAAGGATGAAATATTCAAGTGAGAGTGAGTAGATGGAGAAACTCACAATAGTAATCCCAATGAGGAAAGTTTTCACTTTCTTACAACAAGTAAGAGTCACTCGAGATAAGAGAAAGGAATGTGTGGAACAAATTGGATTGAAAAAGATAGGAATCCACAACAAAATTATCCTTGGGAATAATAAGATAGTAAGTGATGACACTAAAAGATCTTTCATACGCCAGAAAGGAATTTGGGGACCAGATTCATTAAGGGCAGAGAGTTGTTACACCTCAAATTCTAAAATTCTAAAATATGGAAAAATACCAAATCAATAAATTGGCTAGATTAATTTTGGATTAAATTTAATTAAACTTTTAAATTAAATATTAATGATCGAGGGAATAAATTGTAAACAAGAGAAGGACTTAATTATCTAAAATTATGAAAGTTAGCGAGTCAATGTGAGAGAAACAAAAACTTAAGGGCTTTAAAATAAATCAATTTAGACATAATTGCAGGGAATTAAAAAGGGTTAGGGGCTCAAATGTGAGAAATGAAACTTTAAAGGGCTGATTGAAGTCTTGGCATTGAATTATAAGACGGTTAGAAGTTGTGGGCTTAATTGAAATAGGCCAGGAATTTTGGGGGTTAATCTGAGAAGGTCTAAAAATATCTGTATATATAGTTTAAGGATGGGATTTTATTTAATCTCCAAAATCAATCCCACCCCGAAGGCGAATGGCAACAAAATGACCAGGAAACTTGGAACTAAAACCATAGGATTACTCTTCTCATCCCCATGAACCCAACCATACCAAACTTGACCTAAAATACCGAAGGAAATCACCAAAAATTAAGGGAGATGGCAAGCACACAATGGGGTGGCAGTTATGCCACCAAAATAGAATGGGTCTTGAGGGTTGTGGTCAGAACCTCATGGATTGTCAAAGGGTGATGCCAATTTCAGGATTGGACCAGTGGTGGCGAAAACTTAGAGATAGTGACTAACAGCAAAGGGTTAAGGTTTGATCACAACTATTAATGGCTAATTAACCGACTGGCCAATGGCAAAATCAAATATTGAGAAGGGGGTTTCATTTATCTTATCGAGGTTCACCTGGGTGGTCATGCCCTCCTTCTCCAGCAACAAAGCACGGCGGCAACTAGTGGTCGAGGTGGCAGTAGTTTGACAAAGGACTCAATATGAGATTTTGATTCTAGCTGAGCTATTCTCAGTTTGAGATTGGATCATGATTCAATACAATTTAGGTAAATTTTAATAATTAAATTTTAATTCGATTAATTTGCAAAACATAATTAAATTGTTTGATCAACATCTCACTATGATATGAACTAAGATTATTAAAATGTAATTTAACCTATTATAAGTATTGAGCCAACTGATTATGAAACCTAAGCTTAGTAACTTAAGAAATGTTTATTTAAACTTATGTCCTTAGTCGATAACATGGCATGCTATGAATAAAATGTAATTGGGCCTAACCTAAAGATTTAATTATATGAATGTTAGAATGAAATAAATTATCAGACATGGACCTAATAGGCATGGTAAACATAACTAATTTAGAATCTAGACCCTTATTACTTGACTACAAAATACATGAAGTGATGAATCGATTTGTTGGGTTAGCTACTCCGAATTACATTAGTAAACTATAATTAAACTAACCAAAGTCTTAGAATAAGATAACCAAGTTCAATTGAGATAAGATAAACTTGAACTTGAGTATTACAGCAACAAATACCTACAGGATATTGGAACCCTAAACGAGATCGTAATGATGTATGTCAAATCGATAACCCTATCATCTATTGATTACTTAAGAACTACCATTAATTGTCTCAAGTATTTATGTATGAAACAGAGATTAACATATTATGTCATAATAACCTTTAGTTTGATAAAGACAATAATTATAACTATACTTAAGATTTAAAAGAGTAATAGGATAATGACTCGGGTTATCTCATAATAGTTCTCAGACTAATTAGGAAGCCAAAACCTGAGCAATCACGTAACTAGGAATTCCTCTACATTTTCCAGGTGAGTTTATACTCAATAGTATGAGGTTTCTTTGCTAGGGAAAGAACATATACTTATTAATATGTCTTGATCGCTTGATTCCTTTCAATCTATGTGTTGAAAATAATACTCCAAGTCGCCTTTTTATACTGATCGCTTCTATTGATATTAATTTATATCGCTTTACCTAAAATTGGTAATTGTGTTGAGGAAGCTAAAAAGTGATTTTGAAATATACATATATATTTTTTATGGTCATGCCTTCCTAGAAACCAACCTAGTGTAGAATTAGTTAGTATGTTAACATGGTGACTTGATATATTATCTGAAATGCTATTAGATATGCTATATGACATACATAAACATGATTAATACCCTTAGGGTTAGGCCCTGGGATCAGTTATGAAAGACAGTTAGGCAGAATGATCCATGGTGATAGATTTTTTAGCTGATACCCATACACGATATACATATGACCTAGTATCCTAACCAACTGGAATTAGTTGTCTATGAATTGGTAAGGCATGCAGCTAGTCATGCCTAGCGCTTGGTTATATATCTAAGCCAATATCACTAAAAATATGGAGGGATAAAGATTTCCATGTATTCAAAAATGGAGTAACATGGTAGGAGAACTACGAACAGCTTTTACTTGAAAATGTTTGCTTAATTGTAATTAGTTAATCTCTTAGCTTGATGTTTATGCTTTGAAACTCGAATACTTGTGAAGTCTCATCACTAGTTTGGAACAATGATGAGATGAATCACCTAAAATCTTGGCTAAAACCTCCTCTCATCACTTTTGGAAATTTTAATGCCTCTATTTGTCTCTTGTTTGATATTTGTGAAATTGTCACTTTGTTATTATTGCTTAACTATCTCACTAAGTCATTCACACTTATGTTATTCCATTGTTATTTTTTGTTCTTTACCCTATATAAGAACAAGTGGTGAAGATAAACTATCCCAGGACACATCAGGTAATGAGGGTGATAGAAGTGTTAAGTGGAATTCATGATATATCAATTTATAGTTGTATGCTTGTTGGAGATTTGTTGCAGAAATTAAATCCTTTAGATTTTTGATAAATATATTTTCTATTATTTAGAAAATGTATAGAATAGAGTGGGTAACACCTTATATAGAACCAAGCACCACCTAGTTAGGGCATTACAATTACCTTAAGGTCGATCATACTCAAGTGTAGACGAGATCAATGAGCTTAAGCCCTATCATGTTCTTAAGGCACGGAGTAATTGATGAAGGGTCATTCGGCCTCAGCAGGTCAAGGACTTCTGATTGAGGACTACCATAAATATGTGACATGGCTAATGTCAGTTGTACTCTACTACATTAAATGTTGTCCTCTAGCCAACTCCTTGATTATGTGAGATTTACAAATTTCCTTATTGATATTATTTCACTAAATTAAACAAGAAACAATTTTTTAAGTTTTTTTTTCCTAATTAAGTTCTAAATTGGGACAAAATAGCACATACTCAATTCAGCAAAAGCATCTCAGATTTTTTTAATCTTTAATACGTATAATATGAATAATTCCATAACAAGTAGCTACATGTACATTTAGGAGGTTTTTTTTTATATGATACGATAACCTTACACTCTATAGTCTACACCTTGAATCACAAAATTGATGTCATCATCATTAATTTTAGCTACAGTATTAGCATGCATTCAATCAAGAAAAGTTTTCAAACAGATTATCTGTACCCATAAGGGCTTGAGATGGAGTACAACCAAAGACTTTGCAATGTTTAAAGTAATAGTATCTCCAGCTTATTAACATATAAGCCACATTCAATTAAAAGGTTTATGTAAATTGAAACTGACAGAGCTAAGCTGGTAGCTTATTATATAGCGAAACAAGTTTGAGGAAGTATGTCATGTAAAGTGGCTAGAAACCTGTTGTATATAGTACAACCTAAAGGCAACTAGAAAGATTAATGTTTCCATATCTAGCATAATTCTACACCAAATCCTTAGGTTTCACTATGATTTGAATTGATTTTTGTCACTTAAGGAACACAAAAATGAGCTCAAAATTCATTCCAATCAAAACTAGTCACTATTGCCAAGGTATTGGCATAGCTGGGCAATAGGTGTGCCCATTGCCCTTCCTGTGTGTTGTCATGGTGCAGCAGAACCCCTGTTTAAGGTCGGGACCAAGTCTAGCCATTTTTGGCTCAATTTTTGAACACCAAAAATATTAGGTCACTTCCTAAACATTAAATCACACATTATAGAAGAAATTCCATATTCAAAACACCATTTAAAAGTGGAATTTTAAGTGCTCAAACATGCTTCAAAAATCAAGTTAAAGTGAGAATCACATTTTTCCAAAAGTCTCCAATTAAATCCAATCCAATTAGGTCCAAAAATGACCAAAACATATTAAGAACAAATTTAACATGCTATGTAAACATATAACACCAACTAATGCTAATCAACATTCAACATTAGAAACTATGAATTAAAACATGCTCAACATATAAATTAACACTTAAAACACATATAAGCATAATTTCAATTCATCAAGCATGGGGCCACACAAACCATCAACCAAACACTCCAATCTATCATATGAATCAAGAATTTGGTGATATTGATCAATTCATTATTTGAATCAATCAATCAAAAATCCAAATCATAGCATGATACCACTTGAAAGCTAGTGTAGTACTAGGATCCAATAATCAAAACTTAAAAAACTAGAATTATCTAAGCTACACAAGCTAAAACGGAACTAAACATACTCATGATTTGAATTTAGGTAGAGAATTTCCTTGATGAGAAAATTTCCAAGAAGAAAATGGTGAACCTTTCACCAATCCAGAATCTGTCAGAAACTAGCACAGCTAAAAAAGAGCAACCTTTTCTTCATGCAAACTTCTCCAAAAATCACAAAAATATTAATATATCTTCTCAAAGCCTTGATTAAGACACTGTAAAAAATTTGTAGCAAAACATGTTCTAGATCTCTTGGAAAAAATTTGTCAAAATTGTTGCTCTACAAAATAGATCTCCAAAGGCAAGCAAACCTAATGTTTTACCTCTATTGTATTGATCCTCACAAAAATTAAACTTACAATTTCTCCTCACTTCTAGCTGGAGAAAGAAAGGAGAAAAGCTACAATGGAGGCTGATCTCTGGGTAAGAAAAAAACAGAGAGCAAAGCTTCAACACATGTGGCAATGCTTGGAAAGAGTTTTTTAAGGGAAATGTCAAAGATTCTAATCTTCACACCAAAATGCAAGTGCTGAATATATGCCCCCTCTATAGATGTAAAGAGAGGATGGTATGATTGTAGGTTTGTGTCGCACTAGGATCTAAATATTTTAAAAATAAATAAATAAATAAACTAGCCCAAATAACTC
This sequence comes from Jacaranda copaia, assembly GCA_014898725.1. Taxonomy (NCBI): domain Eukaryota; kingdom Viridiplantae; phylum Streptophyta; class Magnoliopsida; order Lamiales; family Bignoniaceae; genus Jacaranda; species Jacaranda copaia. The sequence goes on along the minus strand of JACGDI010005424.1, from coordinate 480,480 downwards.
CACAAGGACCTAGACATGAATAGAATTTAGATTTAGAATAGGGAAATACCTGGTTGAAAGTGAAAAATTCAAAAAGCAAGAGTCAAACTCTTCCCAACTGTCAAATGGGCCCTTCACCGGCGCAATAAAATCACCACCGATGTTTCCTGAGATGCACTCCTCCATTTGGGCTGAAATTTTAATTAAAACTCCTCAATCCTTTGAAGATTCTAAATTTTAGGCCGATCAAATCTCTAGAGGTACTCCAAGCAATAGCAAAAACTAGCTACCAAAAATAACTCCAGTCAAGAGCAAGAAGCAAACAAATTAGACTGCCTCTAATGCAAACGTCCACACACCAAATCAATGGCCTATTCTCTACAAAAAGGCTAGAAAATCTACAGAGAATGAGGGTAAAAAGGCTGAGAATATTGTAGTTTAAGGAGGAGGGAGAAGGAAAGAGTAATAGGAGACTAACAACTTAGGTTCACACTACACAATATTATTAGGAGAATATCATACAAAATGTGTTCACCTCATAGACTTTTGGCTAGCCACTCAACCATATCTACATATAGAAATGGTCACACACCTCCCACAAGGAGATGATGCCAAGTGTCCCTTGCTTAGGTGGTCATTAACTTTGCAATTATTGAATTTAATTAAAGCACAAATTTCATCTATGAAATATCTTTCAATTAAATTCTAATTCTTATTAAATAAACTCTTTATTTAATAATTCTCCCAAAAATTATCTCCCCAACTTAATTTAATTAATAATTGTTCAGCTTAACTCTTAGGTCAAAGTGCTTAACATTTGAAGCTAGTTAAAATTAACTCAACCCTTAAATTAGTTTTAACCAATTGATAGCCATGTGATATCAATTAATTAACATTTAATTAATTGATCTTAATTTAACTCTTAAATTAATTTGACCAATTTAACAATTTAATTGATCAAGCTAAAATGTCTACAATTTTGCCTCATCCAAAAATTGATCATGAATTTTCTAACTTGTAGAAAATTCACCTTCCTTCAATAGACCATGTCATTAGCTTTTATATGTAACTCATTATATTCTACCATTCATTGGACATGGGCTCACAACTCCTTGTGACTTTTGGAATATCAAATATTCAATTTAGTTTAAACTCCTTTAAACTAAATAGTTCAATTCAATTAATCTCATTAATTGAAGAGTACCTAATCTCCATGATTGATGTCCAACTTCAAGCCCATGGATCCCAACTAATTGGCCAAAATAAATGCTCTTGAAGAACCATTTTAGCGTTACGCATACCCTTCAAATATGGTCTTTTTGTCTCCTATCTTCTGAAAGAGGCCTAGTGCAAGATATTTGCCAGCTCTCTAATAGCCTCGATACTATATTTCTATTCTTAATATTCAATTTCCTTTGTGACCTCATCTTTGAAAATTCCTTTCCAAATTATCACATCATTTTGCACTGGATTTCTTGGAATCAACATTATAGAACATATAGGAGATGCACTCGCACTTCACAAAGACAAGGAATTAGATTCTATCTTAGATCTCACAAACCTCCATGCCAAGTAACTCATAGCCAATATCTACCCAAAAGACCCACAGGTGGTTAAGAAAGAGTTAAAGCATGAGGATCGAACACATAGTTACCATGGATCCTCAGGTCAAAGGAATAATAATAATAATAATAATAATAATAATAATAATAATAATATACACTAGCGTAAGTAGGAGAACTAGCTACCATCGACTTGCCACTACAGCTATCTAGTGAATTCTCTAATGGGTCTTTAGTGCTTTGTTCTCTAACAAGCACCCACCAACATACACCCATATATCATACAATTGTTCATGGAATTGAGCAATATCCAACCCTTGGATTTATGCATCATTAGTGCAAGTCTATCTAAATTTTAGATGCCCTTTCTTATAAGATTCTATGACTTGAAAGATTTAAGATCACGATCGTGTGAGACTTATTCCATAATCATCGCCCAATGTGTGATCAAGTCCCATAGTCTTATGTGATCTAGGTGTTTCATCCAAATGCTAGTAAAGTAAATAAAGAGCATAAGATAAAGATGGCCATATAAAGAATATCATTCAATCGAGATTGTACCATGAGTGAAATAGTTTATAAAGCCAATCTCATTAGCTTGTAAGGTACTATTCTAACAATGATGCCGACCTTCCTCACAGTGGGCAGCCAACTTGTATGCAATCATAGACTTTGCTAGTGATCATGGAATATATTTTACCTGGTTGTAATCTTAAATTTTCCAAGTCAAAGGATCTTATGAGATAGGGCATCATAGATCCACAAAGACTTGTATTAACAATGCATAAATCCAAGGGTTGGATATTGTTTCATTCCATGATCAATCCCATATGAGATATGAATGCATGTTAGTGGGTCCTTATTAGAGAACAAAGTGCTGAAGACTTGTTCAAATAATCCACTAAAGAGCCAAAGTGGCAAGTCGGTAGTGGCAAGTTCTGTAGCTTACGCTAGTGCATATTAGTAGTCATTTGACTTGAGGAACCATAGTAACCTTGGGTTTGGTCTTATGCTTTGACTCTTCCTTGGTCACTTAGCGAGCAACTCGGGTTGAGATTGGGTATAAGTTACTGGATATGGATGTTTGTAATATCCAAGATGGAATCTAACTTCTCATCTTTGTGAAGGGCGAGTACATCTCCTATGTGTTATATAATGATCAATTCCAAGAAATTCTTATGCAAGGCGATGTGACAATTTAGAAAGGCATTTCCAAATGTGAGGTCACAAAGTAAATCAAACATTAAGAATGGAAGCATAGTATCAAGGCTATCTAGGAGTCAACTAGTATCTTACCCTAGGCTTTTTTCATAAAGATAGGAGATGGAAGGACTGTGTTTGTATGGTACACATAATGCTAGAATAGTTTTTCAAGAGCATTCATTTTGCCTAATTAGTTGATCTCCATGGGCTTGAGGTTGGATATCGACCATAGAGATTGGGTACTTTTCAATTAATAAGATTAATTAAATTAAGTCGCTTAGTTTAAAGGAGTTTAGCGTAATGTGAATATTTAATATTCCATAAGTCACAAGAAGTTATGAACCCATGTTCACTGAATGATAGAACCTAATGGGTTACACACAAAAGCCAACAACATGGCCTATTGAAAGAAGGAAAATTTTCTAAGAGTTAGAAAATTCATAACCGAATTTGAATGAGGCAAAAATTGTGGTCATTTTAACTTGATCAATTTAAGTGTTAAATTGATCAAATTAATTAAGAGTTAATTAATTGATGTCATATGACAATCAATTGGTCAAGTTAATTTAAGAGTTCAATTAATTTTGAATAGCTTAAAAAGTTTAGCACTTTAACTTAAGAGTTAAGTCAAAGCATTATTAATTAAAGTAAAGTGTTCATTTAATATGGAATTAGAATTTAATTGGAAGACATTTCAGAAGATGAAATGTAAGCTTCAATTAATATTCTTATTCACTAATTAATAGATGTTAGTGGCCACCTTGGCCTGAATACTGGGCACCCTCTCCTTGAGGATGGTGTGTGACCATACACCATCCCACTCCTATATATAGATATAGGATGAGAGTGGGATGCCACTTGGTGTATGCAAGCAAGGTTTGATTGCTTTCCCAACAAATTAGAGTAGTAGGCATCAAATTTGTTAGCATCCCATTATTCTCTCTAATCTTCTTTGTCTTCCATCTCTATTTTTCAAGCCTTCTCTCCTCAATTCTTTGCAAATATCTCCATCCATGTTGTAGAGAATAAGTCTTTGCTTTAGTGTGTGGACTATTTTATTAGAGACAAATCATTTGCGATAGTATTACTCTTGTTGAAGCAATTTCTGTCAGCCTCTTCTAACAAGTTCTAGGGGATTTTCTAGTATTTTGATTAGGTTGTTTTTTGGATATTAGAATCCTCAAGGATTTGAGACATTCCAATAAAACTCTCACCTAAAAAAGAGTCTAACTTAGGGAAAACTAGTGGTGAATCTACTGTGCCAATGAGAAGCTCCTTCAATGATTGAAGAGAGTTTTTCTTGCTCCTCGAATTTGTTATTTTCACCTAGGTATTTAAGTTCACTAAATATTATTCCATGCATGTCTTGAACCTTGGGGATGTGTGTAGGCTATTTACATTATCTAAATCTACTACGTTGGTGAAGAACTTATTTAACGATTAGAGAGAGTTTTACTCTTACTCTTCATTTTTTGTTATCACCAAGGTATTTTCCTCTTCTCAATCTGATTTTCATGCATGTATAATTCCTTGTGGTGTTGTGTAGGCTAGTTTATTCAATTTATTTCAAAAAATATTTAGATCCTAGCACCGCAATACCTTCAAGTGGTATCAGAGCCATATTCATGCATGGATTTGGATTTTGCTTGGCCTAGATGGTCGGTTCTTGTGAAGAATTATTCAACATCACCTTGTAATCATTTCATATGATGAATTGGAGTGTATAGATGATTTTTTTTGTGGCTCCTTGGTTGATGGATTAATTCATGCTATTATGTGCTTTAAATGTTAAATCATGTCGTGAGTATGTTTTAATTCATTCTTGCTAATGCTAAATTTTGATTTGGCATTGGTGGATGTTCTATTATGATATAGCATGTTGTGAATGGCCTTAAGTTTTTTTGTTCATTTTTGGATCCAATTTGATTGGAGCTTTGTTGGAGATTTTTGGAGAATATGATTCTCACTTGAACTTGCTTTGAAAACATGCTTAAGCACTAGATATTTCAGATTTTAAAAGGTGTTTTAATCTGAAATTCTCTTCCATAATGTGTGTTTTGATGTTTAGAAGCTATTCTAAAAATCTTGGTGCACAAAAGTTGAGCAAAAATTGGCTTGACTCGTTTCTGACTCAAAAATAAGAGAGCTGCAAGCACTTGGCAGTGCATAGGGCAAGGTAGTAGCTTAGTGCTGCAACCCAGTTATGTGCACAACTTGGCCAGCAATGCTTAGTTTTGTCTAGCATGAGTTTTTGATACTAATTTTGGGTTCCTTAAGTGACCAAAATGCTGTTGAAACACACATATTGGATGCACATGTGTTGTGCAAGTTCTCAAAATTGCATTAAATAGTTTTGATTGCTTTTAAAACTTGTTAAAGTTGATTTTCAATTGTGGCAAAAATATGATGCATAAGTGTAATGCTTGTTTTTGCATGACCAATTATTTGTTAATGTGATTAGAATTTAATTGATGGAATTAAATGTCAATTCTTAATTTATTTATTGTTCATTTAAGTGTTAAATGGATGATGAATGAATGAGAATGATCATGAGCCTTTAACATTGATTTTATTTATTTCAAGTTGTTAAAATGGGTTGTAATTAATGGGGCTTGCATGCCTCTTTGTTCTATCTTGTAGTAGTTATGAGAGTAGAATGACTAGGAGTGAGGTTTTTTTTCTCTTGTAAAAGTTGTAATGAAGAAAGAGGATCCAAGGAGGCTTGAAGACCCATGAATTGTGGGATACACTCATGTAATAGCTAGGTTAATGAAACTGAGCGATGCACCTATATCTCTAAGTACATTACTTGGTTATGCTTATGGTTATCCCAACCTAGGAGCATGTTAGGCTATTTACTTATTTATGCTTTCCAATCTTATTGATGTATGAGATGTATGTTTAGGATATATAGAACCTAAATAAGAAGATATAATGATGAGATCTTTGCAAGCAAAAACCCTTCACTTAGAATATCTAAGTGCTTTCAATTATTAAGTCAAAATGGATACATATTAAAAGAGTTTTAATTAATCCATATCTTCTGGCAATAGTATATGCTATGACAATGCTACTAATTTTGTGTGATGGCACTCAATCATAAGGGTCACGCTTAGGAGGAAAGCTGTGAGCATACACTTAGCATGAGATGTACCTTTAACTTAAGAACCCTCACGCATTGGCACTCGGCCATGGGGAATGTCATGAGGCCATCTTGAATCAAAATTTGATTGGTGGGTTGGACTTAATATTTAGTAGTATAAATGGCACACGGTCATGTGAGTCTATATGAAAAGTGAGGCAAAATATGTCAAGAGTTGCATAAGATGCAATTGACAAAAGTTTCTTACCCTTCAGTTGCTTGTGGATGGCACTTGGTCATAGTGGTCCACTTGCAAGCCTTTGGGGTCTTGATTCTCACTAGAGAATATGATTTTTTGAATTCTTCGAGGGGGTGAAGGATTTGATAAAATAGTGAGAGAAAAATATGGTTGAAAAAACATAAAAATATTTTCAATATCAATATTCAATCACATGCTTATATTCTTTTTTTTTTTTTTTTTGCCTTTGAGAATTTGTGAAATCTCAAGAATGGCTAATTATTCCACTCAACGTTATTTCGAAAACCAATAAACCAACCAGGCTAGACTTCCACGATTGACTTTACCTCAAAAATCATTCTAAATTCCTTGAAGCGGATGTATGTCCTATATTAAAGTGCTCATAATCCATTATTGAATATTGCAAATCTAAGTACTGTTGTATTCTATCATGTTGCAGAAGGTCCCTAGTACAGCTTTCTCTTGTGATATATCTCTTATGTTATTCTTATTTAGGG
>JACGDI010005424.1:415089-462651 GCA_014898725.1 Jacaranda copaia | reverse complement strand
CCCCCCCCCCCCTTCTCTCTATATCTATATATAGAACGAAGATGGTGTAATGCCAACCTCCTCAAGGTTGGGGTGCCACCTAAGCATGCTAACTTGCAAGCATCTTGCAAGCTGCATGTGAATTTGTATTGAATTTGAATTTAATTTCAAAACAATCTTTTATCTCATGAATTGTCTACCTAATTAAATTCTAATTCAACATCAAATAAACATTTCATTTGAATTCTCCCTCCAAAATCAATTCTTCATTTTGATTAATTAAAACTACTTTTAATTCATATCCATCTCGACTAAATATTTTAAAATTACATAGGCATTCTAAGTGAGGGGATTTTTAAACTTGCTTGCCAAGATTTCACCAATTTTATCTTCTTATTTAGGTTTTTTGTATCCTAATCCATGCATCACATATATCAATAGGATATGGAAAGCATAAATAAGTAAATACGCTTAGCACGCTCTTAGGGTGGGATGACCATGAGCTTAACCAAGTGATGCACTTAGAGCCATATATGCATCACTTGATTGATTTCAAGTGGGTTGATTAAATTAAACTATTACATAAGTGTATCTCCATACATTCATGGGTCTTTAAGCCACCTTGGATCTTCTTTGTTCCTTCCAACTTTAACAAGAGAAATAAAACATCACTCCTAGTGATTCTACTCTCATAACTTTTAAAAGATAGAACAAGAGGCATGCAAGCCCCATTTAATACAACCTATTTCAACAACTTTGAAATTAACAAAATTAATATTAAAGGCTCATAATCATTCCCATTCATTTATTATTCATTCAACACTTGAATAAACAATAAATAAAGCAAGAATTGAGATTCAATTCCAACAATTAAATGCTTATCGTATAAACAATTAATTGGCCAAGCAAAAACAAGCATAACATTTATGCATCCTACTTTTGCCACAATTGGAGATTAACTTTAATCAGATTTAAGAAAGCATTAAAATGTTAAACATAGATTTGAGAGCTTGCACAACACTAGTGCATCTATTATGTGTGAAACAATACACATTTGGTCACAAAAGGGAGCTAAAATCAAGGCAACACCAAGACTAAGCCACTACCCACCCAGACTGGGTGCACAGTTGCATAGCAGGTGCACACATGGCATGCCTGCTGCTGGCCAGCACTTGGCCAAGTAGGACAATGGTTCGGTCATGGGTGCTAGGCGACTTTTGCACGATTTTACTCAACCTTTTGTGCACCAAACTTTTAGAACAACCTTTAAAAATTATTTTCACACAATATAGATGCAATTTCAGATCTAAAACAGTTTATAAATTTGAAATAACAAGAGCTCAAATATGCTTCAAAAAACAAATTAAAGTCAGAATCATATTCTCACAAAAATCTCCGATTATATATAATCCAATTGGATCCAAAAGTGATCAAAATAAATTAAGGCCAAATAAAACAAGCTCTATCAATATATAACATAATCTAATGCTAAATCAATTTTTAACATTAGCTAATCATGAATGAAATTACACTAACATATGAATTAACAAGTAAAATATATATTAGCAAAATATCAATTCATCATCAAAGGAGCCACAAGCATCATCATCCAAACACTCCAATCTATTATTTAGATCACATGTTTGAATATCTAGATCAATTCATCACATGAATCAATCAAAAGAAAATCCACTATATAGCATGAAATTAGGCTCCAATGTCACTTGAAAAAGGTGGAATGCTAAGGATCCAATTTAAAACATCTAAAAACTAAAATCCAACTTAGATCATACTAATCCAAGCGTCTAATTTATTCCTATAAAATGGATTAAGGTCATATAGTTACCTTTCAAGTGAAATCCAACCAAAAACTCGAAGTAGAGCTTCCTTTCCTAAGGGCAGACTACTTCTAGCGCAGCAGAGTGTAATCAACTTTTGATTGAAAAAATCACCTCAGAATCAAGTCAAATCTGGACCAAAATTTCACCAACTCGATGAAGAATGTTCAATAATAATTTCAGCACCAAAATCCTTCAGCGAGTCCTCGAACATAATCTAGAAACTCACTGCTCAAACAAAGAATCACCAAAGCAAGCAATCCGAAATTTATCTTGCCTCTAATATCAAAGTCCACACACCAATTGACAATCCTTTTCTCCTCAATTTAGTTGGAAAAATCATGGAGAAATAGATCTGGTAGGAGGTCAAAAAAGGTGAGAGAAACAAAGAAGAGAGTGAAACCACAGCACATGACTTTTGGATCTAACTTTTAGATGTTCAAAATACGTGAATCTCTTATGCTAGTTGCCCCCCTCTCTCTATATCTATATAAGAATGAAGATGGTGTGATGCCAAGGAGGCATCACACCCTCCTCAAGGCTGGGGTGCAACCTAAGCATGCCAACTTGCAAGCATCTTGCAAGTTACATGTTAATTTGTGTTGAATTTGAATTTAATTTTGGAGCAATCTTTTATCTCATGAAATGTCTACCTAATTAAATTCTAATTCAACACCAAATAAACATTTCATTTGAATTCTCCCACCAAAATCAATTCTTCATTTTGATTAATTAAAACTACTTTTAATTCATATACATCTCGACTTAATATTTGAAAAATACATAGGCATTCTAAGTGAGGGGATTTTTAAACGTGCTTGCCAAGATCTCACCAATTTTATATTTTTATTTAGGTTTTCAATATCCTAATCCATGCATCACATATGTTAATAGGATATGAAAAGCATAAATAAGCAAATGCGCCTAGCATACTCCTAGGTTGGGACGACCATAAGCCTAACCATGTGATGCACTTAGAGTCATAGGTGCATCACTCGATTGATTTTAAGTGGGTTGATTAAACTAAACTATTACAAGAGTGTATCTCCATATATTCATGGGTCTTTAAGCCACCTTAGATCTTCTTTGTTCCTTCCAACTTTAATAGGAGAAACGAAACATCACTCCTAGTGATTCTACTCTCATAACTTTTAAAAGAGAGCACAATAGGCATGCAAGCCCTATTTAATATAACCCATTTCAACAACTTTGAAATTAACAAAATTAATATTAAAGGCTCATGACAATTCCCATTCATTTATCATTCATTCAACACTTAAATGAACAATAAATAAAGCAAGAATTGAGATTCAATTACAACAATTAAATGCTTATCGTAAAAGCAATTGATTGGCCAAACAAAAACAAGCACAACATTTATGCATCCTATTTTTGCCACTATTGCAGATTAAATTTAATATTATTTAAGAAAGCATTAAAATGTTAAACATAGATTTGAGAGCTTGCACAACACTTGTGCATCCATTATGTGTGAAACAACACACATTTGGTGACAAAAGGGAGCTAAAATCGAGCCCACACCTAGATTAAGCAACTGCCCACCTAGCCTGGGTGCATAATCGCCTGGCAAGTGCACACATGGCATGTTAGCTGTGGGCTAGCGCTTGGCCAAGTAGGGCAAAGGTTTGGTCATATACAAAGTACTCCAACCAAAGGACATTTTAATACCACGATAGTCATTTCCATTCAAATAACATATTACACTTCAATTTTTCAGATATATGCGAATGATAGCAATATAACACATTTCAAACAACATGAGACTATTAAAAAGTTTGTAGAATAGACTAGAGATTATCCAACAGGAATATGAACAAGGAAAGAAAATATTAGATATTATTTACTAATGGAAAGGTAGAGGCACTAATTTTGCAATTCGCAGTTCATTACATAAAGTTCCTCTTGATTCAAGATAGCTTAGAAAGCATAAAACTCCCAACATAACAAGTGTTAGACTAATCCAAAACTTATTCCAAAGTAAATTACATATGGAAATGTCTATTATCAAGACATAATAGATCACTACTATATATATATATATATGTATAAGTTTGGCATGATGGATTTAATTTATCCTTCGAATTGATACTTTGTATAAACAGTTAGTAGATATTGTTTGCATTGACAATGGAGGCAACATCAGAAGCGTTCTTGACTCAGCATCAAGTTTTTGGAAAGTTGATTAGGGGAATTAGAGGAATAATCTTAGGAGTTATCCTTGGTTTTCTTGAATCACAACTTCAGGTGCATATGATTAAAAACCATACATCTGGATAGAATAAAAATTGGCTTACATTTGTCTCATGTATAGATATAATATGCTTTCATTTAATGTATTTACCTCAAAAATTAGATAGTGAAGCTGCCAAAATTGCAGACTATTTTGATGTAATTGCTGGGACAAGCACAGGAGGCCTGGTGACTGCATTGCTCACTATTTCAGATGAAAATAATCACCTTCTGTTTGATGCTAAAGACATCAAAGACTTTTATCTTGATAACTGCCCCAAAATTTCCCCCTAGAAAGGTAATTTAGTTATAATATTGTGCGCACCTTCAAGTATATATTATTACTGCTCAAGTATAAAGATAGCAACTTCTTGGTTCACTTCAGTGGTAATCTTCTGAATCATGATGGAAGGATGTTGAAATGTTTATCAAAACCAAAATATGATGGGAAATATCTTCATTCTCTTCTCAAAGAGAAACTTGGCAGCACAAAATTGCATCAGACTTTGACAAATATTGTGATTCCTACTTTTGATATCAAGAAACCCTAGCCCACCATATTCTCAAGCTATGACGTTTGTGTATGTGTTATTTTTCTTCAGTTTTTTGCTCCTTCCTTCCAATTTATTTGCATTAACATATCATGTGTCATTGTGATTTAGGTTAAGGATAAACCTAGCTTAGATGCTTCACTTTCAGATATATATATATATGTATAGGAACTTCAACTGCTTCAACTTATCTCTCTGCTCATTACTTTGAAATTAAAGATTCAGATGGAAAAACAACATAATTCAATCTCATTGATGGTGGTGTGGCTGCTAATAATTCAGTATCTTATACTTTCATATGGTTCTTGGAAAAAAAAATTTTTGGTGCTCAAAATTCAACAACATATGTATATGTATATATACTTACGTTAATTTATTTTGTTATAATTCTGACTTCCAAGACTTTGATCATGATACAACAAGTATTAAAGAAGATGATAGTCCAAAAAAGTAGCAATCTTTTGCCCAAAGATCCTAAAGAACACAGTTGGTTTAATATTTTATCCTTGGGAACTGGTTCTGCGATAGCTAAAGAGAAATATGATGCTAAAGGGGCAGCAAATTAGGGTGTTCTTAAGTGGTCAATAAACTGTAGTTCAGTACCCCTGTTGGAGGTATTTAGTCAAGCTAGTTATGACATGACTAATTATCACATTCCTATTGTTCTCCAAGCTTTTGACTCTCAACAAAATTACCTTGGAATTTGAGTAACTATTTGTTTCAAATGAATTCAAATGTACAACTCAATTTTTCTACATACATATAGATTCAAAGGGATGTGATAAAATTAATTGCAGGATGACATGCTAACTAGAGAAATGGCTTCTATTAATGTTGTTGGGATTTAACTTGGTTATTGAGAGACCAAGTTTGACTAGATTTATGACTCTTTCTTGTATCATGCTTCCTAGTTGTAGGTGAATTACTCAAGTAATTTGCTATTCTAAATGAAGGTATTTATAGCGAGAGAGAAGATACTCGTGGAACTCATGATATGATATTCTACTTGGAGAGTAATAGGATTTAGAGTAGGGAAAATCAAAATAGTTGTTGGAGCGATTTGTACTTTAGGTAGTGTGACTTATGCCCTAAAAACACAAAAGAATCTATTTTCCTTGAGCTAGTTAGATTCCCAAGATTGTGAATATTCACTAAAGGTGGAGTCTTGAAAGTCACATATTACGTTGTGCATGTGTAATGGCTGGGATAAGTTAGTTGGTATTGCCAGGATCTTACTAATTCAGCATGTGTAGTGGTATCGTTAAAGGCCAATGGAATTTAGTTTGTGATGGAGTCATAAATAATTGCTTAGATGAGAAACCTCATCAAGGTAGAGATTGTTTGGATTTGACTTGGTTATCGAGAGATCAAGTTTGACTAGAATTAGGACTCTTTCTTGTATTGTGCTTCTCAGTTCTAAGTGAAGTAGTCAAGAATTTGCTATTATAAATAGAGGTATTTATTTGATTACTTTAGCGAGAGAGAAGATACTCGTGGAACTCATGATATGATACTGATGGGGTAGTTATTATGAGTACAAGTAGGACATACAGAGGGGTGAAGTGAGTATCTTTTTGGTAGTTATGATAGGGGTTGTACAAAGGTTTTTTTGGCTTGAGTTTGGGCATGTCAAATTCCAAGATTACCTTATACCAATAAAATTTTATCATAATTGAAGAAAGAAAACTCCTGTAGATATAGGTGGAATTTGTCGAACCACATAAATCTATGTTTATTTTATTTTTCTATCTGTTAAGTATTAGTTTTGTTATTAACTTTATGAGTGTGATTTGTGAATTCCTGATAAATTAAATCTCATGCCTAAATTACTTTCCCTGTGCTCCAACAAATTGGTATCAGAGCTGGAATTGATCATATGGCAGTACAAGGTAGAAAAGTTTGATAGGAAGAATGATTTTGGGCTGTGGAAGATGAAGGTTTACACTCTTTTGTGTTAACAAGATTTACAAAGAGTGTTAAAAGGTAGAAATTCCTTGTCAAAAATGTTGACAGATGAAGAGAAAGGCGAGTTTATGGTGAAGGCTTATGGTATGTTGGTATTATCATTGGCAGATAACGTACTAAGAGAGGTCATCATGGAGAGTACACCAACAAGACTATGGTCAAAGCTGGAGAGTCTATATATGAAGAAGTCCCTGACAAATTGATTGTATTTGAAACAGCAATTATATACATTAAGGATGAAGGAAGGTATATCTATTACTCAGCATATTGATTATTTCAATAAAGTAATTTTGGATCTTGTTAGTATAAATGTTAAAATTGAAGATGAAGATCAAGCGTTAATTCTCTTATGTTCATTACCTAAATCTTTGGAGCACTTAGTCTCTACGTTGCTATATAGACAAGATATAATTTCAATGGAAGATGTGAATACTTCATTAAATTTCAACGAGTTGAGAAAACATGTCATAGGCAATAATAATGGTCAAAGTGGGGAAGAATTGATGGCAAAGGGGAGATTGAGAGAAAGAGAAAGGAGTAAAAACTGATCGAAGTCCCGAATCAAGCTTAGAAAGGCGACAAGTATTTTAGATGCGGTGGAAAGGGGGTACTAGAAATGGAATTATTCGAAATGAGAAAAGGCAAAAGATGCAGGTAAAACTTCTAATCAGAAATGGGATGATGTCGCAAGAATTGTTGAAGATAAGTTTGATGGTGGGCTTGTTCTCAACGTTATCGAAAGCTTACTAAGCTCTGAGTGGATTTTAGATAGTGGTTACTCCTACCACATGTACCCACGTGAAGATTGGTTTACCACTTATTAGAAATACAATGGTGGTAAAGTGCTTATGGGAAACGATACTTCATGCTGGGTTGTAAGAATTGGTTCAGTAAGTATTAGAATGCACGATAATATAGAAAGGACCTTAATAGATATGTGTCATGCTCCAGATCTGAAGAAAAATTTAATTTCACTGAGTATACTACACAAGAACGATTGTGAGAATAGAGCTCGAGATAGAGTTTTATGAGTTTCCAAAGGTGCATTGCTTATCATGAAGAGAGATAAAAGGAATGGCCTTTACATCTTACAGAGCAACATAATTTCTAGTAGTGTAGTGATTTCTTCATCAATCAATGATACTACTAGACTATGGGATATGCAGCTTGGGCATATGAGTGAGAAGGGGATTTCAGAACTGAGCAAATGTGGCTTGTTTGGTGAAGAGAAGAATGGAAAGCCGAATTTCTATAAGCAGTGTCTGCTTGGCAAGCAACACAGGGTGAAATTCGGCAATATGATTCACAGGACCAAGGGCATCTTAGATTACATTCACTTAGATCTTTAGGGGCCTTCTCAAGTTCCTTCAAAGGAAAATGCTAGGTATATGCTGACATTCATAGATGACTTCTCACAGAGAGTATAGGTGTACATGCTGAAGCATAAGGATGAGGTGTTTGTCAACTTCAAGCAATGAAAAACTTTAATTGAGAAGTAGATAGGAAAGAAAATCAAGCGCTTGAGGAATGACAATGGATAGGAGTTCTACAACAAAGAATTTCAGAAATTCTGCGAGAAGGAAGAAATTATGAGGCAACGCACAGTTGTACACACACTACAGTAGAATGGAGTTGTAGAATGGATAAACAACACTATCTTGGATAAAGATAGATACATGCTCATTAACACCGAATTATCCATAAATTTTTAGGCAGAAGTAATCAATACTGCTTGTTACTTGGTGAATAGGTCACCATCAACTGCTTTGGACTACAAGATACCAATGAAAGTTTGGTCTGGGTCTCCAGCTAATTACTCAAATTTAAGAGTGTCTAGGTGCCCAACCTATGCTCATGTTCATGATAGAAAACTTGAGCCAAGGGCTAAGAAGTGCATATTCCTAGGCTATGCAGATAGAGTAAAGGGTTATCGTTTATGATGTAATGATGGCAAAGGCTTTAAGATGATTATCAATAAAGATGTGACTTTTGATGAGTATACAATGATAAAGAAGGCGGAGCAGCCTGAAAGTAGTCAATAGGGCGTTAAGGAGAAAGTGGAGTTTAAACTTGACACTCCACAAGTTTCAAAGAAAAAATAGAAGGTAGTAGATGAAGCTAGTGAGAGTGCATTATCACCTAACCAACAACAAAAAAACTATTCACTACAAAACTATCGTTTGGCTCGCGATAGGGAAAGGAAGTAGATCAAACCACCATAGTAGTTTACATATTCAAAACTGGTATCTTATGCATTGAGTTCAGTTGAAGAGTTTGTAGGAGATGATCCTATCTCACACAAAGAGGCAATTTTCAGGCTAGATTATGATAAATGGGTTACAGCTATGTGTGAAGAAATTGATTCTCTAAACAAGAATAGCATGTGGGAGTTGGTTGATGTACCTAAAGGATAGAAGATTGTAGGTTGCAAATGGATCTATAAGAAGAATAAAGGGATTCCCGAGGTTGAGATGCTAGATATAAGACGTGTTTGGTTGCTAAAGGTTTTACTCAAAGAGAGGGAATTAACTTCCATGAGGTGTTCTCCCCAGTTGTAAAGTGTACTTCCATTCATGTTTTACTTGCCATGGTTGCTCTGTTTGATATAGAGCTTGAGCAGATTGATGTGAAAATAGTATTTCTGCAGTGAGTTAGAGATACAAATCTACATGAGTCAACTAAATGGATTCATCATTTTTGGGGAACAAAATCAAGCATGTCTTTTGAAGAAATTTTTATATAGCTTGAAGCAGTCTCCCAAACAGTGGTATAAAAGGTTTGATGCATTTATTACCAAGATAAGATATATTAGAAGTAATTTTAATTGTTGTGTATATTATAAAAAAATAGTGATATCCTCTTAGTATATTTACTGTTGTATGTTGATGATATGTTGATAGCCTCTAGAAACATATATAAGATCAATATTTTAAAATTTTAGTTAAGTGAAGAATTTGAGATTAAGGATTTGGGCAGCGCAGAAAAGATATTAGGCGTATAGATCATCCAGGACAGACATGCTAGATTGTTGTACTTATCTGAACAACATTACATTGAGAAAGTACTGGAGCGTTTTAGGATGGATAAGTCCAAGCCAGTGAGTACACCTTTTGCAACTCATTTCAAGCTCTTATCAGATGATTCACCGAGTATTGAGGAGGAGGTAAAGCACATGTCTAATGTGCGGTATGCTAGTGCAATAGGTAGCTTGATTTATGCCATGGTGTGCACTAGACATTTCATATGTAGTTAGTATTGTGAGCAGGTACATGCACTATTCAAGAAAGACTCATTAGTAGGCTATGAAATGGATCATAAGGTATCTAAGAGGTTTTGCAGACAAATGTTTGAAGTATAGTCAATTGAATTCTAGTGTTAGAATTATTGGCTATGTGGATATGGATTACGTAGAAGATTTAGATAGCAGAAGGTCCATGACAAGGTATGTGTTTTGTGTGTTGAGTTATACGGTCAACTGAAAGGCGACCTTGCAGTCTTTAGTTGCATTATCTACAACAGAAGCTAAGTATATAGCTTTGGCTGAAGGTGTAAAGGAATGTATTTGGCTAAAGGGGCTGATTGAGGATATGGGTATGGATTTTGAGATCACTTCAATATTTTGTGACAGTCAGAGTGCTATACATTTCTCAAAGAATAAAGCCTTTCATGAGAGAACAAAGCACATTGATGTGAGGTATCACTTTGTCTAGAATATGGTATCTCAAGATGTCATTTTGGTAGACAAGGTTGGGACCAAGGATAATTTGGCAAACATATTGACTAAGGTTATTTCAGGAATCAAATTCGAGCACTGCTTGGATTTGGTTAACGTTTGCAAACTCAGATGACAAATCCTTTTGGGGGTAGGGACAAAGAAGAAGGATGGTGAATTTCAAGTCAATATGGAGAATTGTTGATTTTATCTTGAAATTTGGATTAAATAAAGAATGAAAGAAAAATGGAGTGAAACGGAGCAAGGGGCCGAAAAATAAATGCATTAAACAGTAACTTCGCGGTGAATAATAACGCAATAATGAATAGTAACTTTGTGTCGGGGCGTAAGTTTTTTGCGCCCTAGCACAAAGTTTCTACCTAATTTTTGTAGTAGCGCATGGAGGATAAAAAGTTTGTACTGGGGTGCAAATTATACATACACGAGAGTTTCTAACTGCTTTTGAAATAGTTTCTCAAGACGGAGTTTAAAACGAGGATGTTGGGTGTTCTCGTAAGATATGTGGGATTCAAAGTTTGTACTTGCACTTTGATTTGAAATCAATAAAATTATTTTCTTTATTGGATGGATTAAGCACATCGTCGAATCATGTTAAATCTTGTTATCAATTATATTAATTTCTTTACTATTATTTCATAGTTGTGATTTTAGATCGTTTCAAATTACAACAGATGTGGCAACCAAGGAGAATCTGGAGGATTTTGTGAAAGTTGGGGAAAGGTCGCTGAAAAAGCCAGTTTCAAGAGTGAACTTGGAGACTGGAATTTATGACCCCTCTAATCAGGGGACAAATGAGGAGGCACTCATTAGGTTATCAACCAAGTTTTAACGCATGCACTTTCCCATACATTATCAAACTGAGATTCCAACTATAACTAATTAATGCTACTTTCTTCAAATCCCAATTAGGTTTGCAGCAATACTTTCCAAGGAGAAGTGCGTTCGAGATCAAACTCATTGACAGAGTGTTTCAGGAGATGAAATTGTACATATTGTACGTATGGATCCTAACAAGAAAGCGTCTAGGGTGTTTTTTAATTCAGTTCACTTCTGTTCTTCTAGGGTGTTTTTATGTACATATATGAATTTTACGTACAAGTTAATGCTTCAACCATGTACATATATGAATTTAATTCAATTCCATTCTTCATGGATGAATATATTCTCAATGCCATCTACGTCTAATCATTTTTTGCTGTCAGCCTGATCAACTGTACAAGTAGTCCTACATATAGTCCCCACAGTTTCTTCATTCCACTGACTGATTTTAAGAAGAGCTTTAGATGGTAAAATTTGCATTTGGATAAAATCGAAAGGAGTGATTGGCATGGATAAATTGGAAAATAGATAAGCAACGATTTCTTTTGTAATTTGTTCTACAGTTGAATTATTTGCAAGCAACAATATTAAAGTTGGTGCAAGGTCTGTCAATTTGTGGGCGTGCGCCACGTATCTCCCATTTGCTATTTGCTGGTGACACACTTATGTTCTGTCAAGCAACTGAGGATGCAGCAAGACACATTTAAGAAATCCTGTTCTTATATGAGCTTGCCTCTTGTCAGCAAATTAATGTTGGGAAATCATCCATTGTCTTCGGCCACAACACATGCTCTGCTGTTAAACTCAGAGTGAAACGAGTACTTGAAATGCCGGTCATCGAAAGATATGATAAATGCTTGGGCCTCCCTTCATTTATTGTACGACCCAGAAAGGAAGTTTTGCTTATATTCGTGAAAAAGTTTGGAGTAGAATCAAGGGACGGAGTGAAAAAATGCTTTCACAAGCAGGAAGGAAATCGGAAATCCTCTTGAATTCCATGGCTCAAGAAGTGCCAACTTATGCGATGAGTTGTTTCAAGCTTCCTGACGGTCTTATTCGAGACATTGAATCGTTATTTGCCTCATTTTGGTGGGATAATAGTAACTCAAGGAAAATTCATTGGCTTCGCTGGGAACTCATTGAACATTGTAAGGAAGATGGTGGCTTAAGGTTTAGAGATTTGAAGGCATTCAACAGTTCTCTTCTTGCAAAACAGGGTCGGAGACTTCTCAAGTGCCCGAAATCTCTTTTCACTAGACTTTTCAAAGCCAGGTATTTCCCGCAGTTGATGTGGTTGATGCCCAGCTAGGATCGAATCCTTCTTTCTCATGGCGAGGTATTTGGGAATCATTGCGACTTCTGAAGGAAGGTATTCGCTGGCGAATCCAGAATGGTGCTCGAGTTCAAATTTGGAATGACCGTTGGATCCCTCGAGCACCAGATTTTTGAATTTTCTCTCCCCCATGCATCCCATCGTCTGAGTCCTTGGAATCTAATATGATTGCTGGGTCTGATGACATGTGGAAACCTGAATTGATTATTTTCCGCTGTCTGGATTGTGACTCTATCCTAACTATACTGTTGAGGAGTAGCAACAATGAAGATGATCTAGTTTGGCATTACACAAAAATAGAATTTACTGTTGGGTCTGCCTATTATCTTGCTATTTCTATTAAACAAAGTCAGCTGGAAGCGTCAAGGGGGTCTTGCAGTTCTGTGGAAGGAACTGACTATAGTTTCATTTGGCATTCTAAGGTCCCTCCTAAGGTAAGACATTTTGCCAGGCGTGTTGCACGTAATCTCCTGCCCACAAATGCCTCTCTATATCATAAGAAAATTCACATGAACCCATTTTGTGACATCTGTGATACACTTGGGGAAAACACTATGCATTGTTCGCTCTGATGCCAGTTTGCTAGACAGGTTTGGGCACTTTGTCCGTTGCCATCTAGGTTGGTTTCTTATTCTGCTGACTCTATTTACTGTTGATTCCGATCAGTACACAAGATAGTTGATCGAGGCAACTTTTCACATTTTCTAGTGCTTTGCCGGAGTATTTGGTACCATAGGAACAAGTTTAAATTTGCCAAGGCTTCTTTGCAACCTCTTGATGCAGTAAACTTTGCCCAAACCTGCATTGAAAGGTTCAAAATGGCTTTGGCACCTTCTACCAGAAGATTGAATGGTGTTTTCTAGCCACAATGGGAGGCTCCTGCAGTTGACCTACTTAAGGTTAACTTTGATGCGGCTGTTTTCTCAGAATTGTAGTATATCGGTGTAGGAATTATTGCTCGCAATAGCCTGGTGCCCTCGGCATATTAGCAGCTGTGCACAACCAGAAGCAGCTGAAGCTCTTGCAGCCAAATTAGCGCTTGTCAATTGTGTGCGTCTTTCCCAAAGACAAATGTTATTATAGAATATGACAACATCTCTGCTATACAAGCTCTTCTGAGCACTTCCCCAAACCTCTCGTCTACTGAATTTGTTATCTCTGATGCGCAAGCGTGCACAATTTGGAGCTTTGTTGTTTTAGACAAGTTGTTCGTATTGCTCATCGATGCGCTCACTATTTAGTTAGAATGTCTGCCTCTTTGCATAATTTTCAAGTTTCTGCTTCTGATGTAATATATATACCATGCTTTGGCATTGGATTCAATCTAATGAAGATTATCTCGTTTTCTCTTAAAAAAAAATACATATTTGAAAATCGAAGTATGGTTTAACCAACTTATATTGACAGCAATCATGGCCTCTTCTCAGACATTTTCCTATTTCTCCAAAAGTTTCTACTAAGAGGGACACTGAATTAAAGATGTTATAAGTTGCACCATTACTTCTGTACTGTCTCGATAATAACTAATTTTAGATTTCTTGACTTGGATGATTAACTTGCTCATTAGTCAGAATCAAACGTCCTTTAAATTAGAACAAATAAGATTTAGTGGTTAATTATCACTTCTAATTCTAGATTGAAGTTGTACACTTCAAAAAATCTATATTATTATATATAGTACAGTTTTGTATTTATTCAATTGTGCAATTTTGACCAAAAATGTCGAATTTTTAGAATTTTGAGTTTTTTAATTCAATTAAAAATTTTTCATGGGTTGTTTATTTACTATTATATTTTATTTTGATACAACCAACTTATCTATTATAATTAAAATATTATGTTACATTTTTTTTTTAAAATTGCAATATAGATTTTTATTTCATAAAATAATTTCAAAAATATCTATAATCATACTTTTATTTCATTAAATAAATTTATAATTTAAAAATATTTTTATAAGCACTATATTAAGTACTCTTATCACAAAATTTTATCTTATAAATTTAACTTATCACAAGATTAATAGATAAATATTCGATAATTTTTTTTACATTTTATTTCTATATTTATTCATAG
The DNA here is from genome assembly GCA_014898725.1 of Jacaranda copaia. Classification (NCBI taxonomy): domain Eukaryota; kingdom Viridiplantae; phylum Streptophyta; class Magnoliopsida; order Lamiales; family Bignoniaceae; genus Jacaranda; species Jacaranda copaia. The sequence continues at coordinate 448,107 of JACGDI010005424.1, read as the reverse complement.
TACAAGCCTATATTTTAATATTATAATAAGATCTCTTTCCCCAGTTAGCATAATACAGTGATTTATTTTTTTTTTAAATTTAAAGTTCATTCCAAGAAAGTTTTTGATATCTTTTTATAACACAACTTTATATTATTTTTATTTTATTTTTTTCATTATAAATTAATTAGATAATTTTCTAATATATTTAAATATTTTACCAATATTATTTTACTATTTCCACAGTAATGAAAATTTTAAGTACATAATTACTTTCTAAACAACTAAGAATATAGAACAACCTAGAACGAACAATCTAAAATATTAAAATTTTAGATTAAGTTTGACTATTACTAAAATATTAAAAATGAATATATTTTAAGTAAATAATTACTTTCTAAACAACTTAGAATTTAAACATATTTAACTTTTATATAATTAATATTAAATAAACTTCAAAAGTGAATTGAAAAACTTAACAATCATGATTATCTTGATATCATAACTTACTTAAAGAGTTTTACAATTTGTCTGTTACTTATGAAAAGAATAAATAAATATTTATTTAAAATATCAAACCATCACTCTTTATTAAAGAGTTAGAAGTTTGAGAAATGAATAACTATAAATTAATTTATCTTAAAATCTTTATATTTTTAAATAATATATATTGAATGTAATAAATAATTTAGTTTAAAGAATTTATCTCAAATATAAAAATTTACTTCCTACACCAACTATAAACTTTGAACTTTATTCTATATTATTAGTTTAAATCATTTTAGTTTTATAGCCATATAATAATGAAAAACTCATTTTCAATTATTTGAAATAAATTCTTTTATAGGGGACGTGTATATATATATATATATGGTTGATATGGATGAAAATTTTCAAAAGCTTGGTAAATGACAACTTAAATGGCAAATAATATCAATATTTATATTTTTTATTTTATTTAGTTACACAATTTTATACTTGTATAAAATACATTTATTTTAATAATTTTGCTTTCAAAAATTCATAAAAAATATTTTTACAACGATTAATGATGTCATATCAAAAAAGTTTGAAAGTTCAGACTTAACTGTTTGCTGTATGGGAACGATGTCTTGTTCCTATGCCTACTTTACCTATTTGGTGAAAGGGAACGGTGTTTCGTTTCTATGTTTATGGATTGAATCCTTTCTACCAACGAAATGAACATGAAACCCATTGCAAGTACTTCTCCAATCCAAAAGTTCTCACATAGAGAATATGATGCTGCTTCTCCTCCTACTATCTTTTCCCACCTTGCGAAACTTCTCCACAAGCTAGGCAAGGGCACCAGAGGAAAAAGCTTAAGAGAAAATTCAAATCAAATCTTAGTTTCTATTTTCAACCCAACACAGGAAAGCAAGTTTACACGCTTTGTCATCCGTTGACCTATTGGGAAAGCTGCCTTCAAACTTTGCCTACCCTTAGCAAGATCCCAACTCATACTAGGAAAGCGTTGGCAACAATAGAACAAAAAGGTCCATGTAGCTGTTGCGCCTGCCACCCTTTTAGTTAATGAGGCATAGTAGATTCAACATCTACTAGAAAAGAGAGAATCCACTTCTAATAACCACTATTAAATAATTCAAGTCAACAGTAGAGTTACATGAATAACCATCTAATGGAAAATGACTACTAAGAGTAAGTATCTATTTAATTATCCACACATTTTCATATACTTATAAAAGAAAATTATGAGAGATTGATACTTTATTTTGGATTAAATATTGAATTTTTTTTTATTATTTTATTCATGTGCATAATATATGTTATTTGATTGTTTCAAAAATAATAAAATAATTGAATATAAAATAATAAATAAAATAAATTTTATTTATTAGAGACATTATATGAAATATTGAGAGATATTTTAGTTTATAAATATTACTTATTACAAACTACTTATTGAATTAGTAATCAAATAATAATCTAACGTAAGTTATTTTTATAGATTAAGTACAAAAAGATTATATATTTACTCTAATAAAAAATACTTAACATTAAAAATCTTAAATGTCATGAAAATTGTAATTCTAACTTCCAAATTGTTACCAAATCATACAAAAAAGCTTTATATTTAAAAAAAAATTATTTTCTTATTTATCATATAAAATATGTATGCATAAATATACATATATATAAGTTTAAAAAATGTATTTAGTAAAATATTTTGCTATATTTTCATTTTCTTAATGATATGGGTATGCCTAACATAGGCCCACATGCTTAATGGGCCCTATAACCCTCACGAATACCCAAACTCAACTCAACCATAAGGGTCAAGTTATGTAACATGGAGGTCAAGATATACCCCATTCGACTTGGAGGTCGACTTAAGCGCAATGGGAGCTAACCTAGTGAGTAATGTTAGCCCCTGCCGCCCATCGCATTTGCATTAAATGCGACCCAAACACCAATCTATCCACATTAATTGGTGTGATAGCATGTCACTTTCGCCATTAACACCATAACCTATGCATGAATGGCAGTATGGTTTCCCCCTCTGTTTAGCCAGACAGTCATGAAGTTTGAATTTATGTTGAAAAGACCTAAACTATCCCTATCCTTGGGAATAGTGTAAAAAACACTTCAAGACAAAATATGTCTTTCTATCTCTAAAAGAACACTATAAATACCTTTTCATCCTGGTATAATGGTATGCATCCTTACTCTCTTTAAGATGTTACTGTAGCTAAATAATCTCAGGTTGATTTATTGACTCAAGCATTGGAGGTCTTGGCTAGCCTGACATTTGTTCTTTGACTATAGGTTCTACCTTACATCCACAATCTTTCAAGTCAAAATCAATCATACCAAAAATAACTTCATCATTTTGCGTTTTCCTTGGGAAATAGATTTTACAGTCGAAAATGGTCAACACCAGGCGAACCTCTTTTGAAAGACAAAGTGACTACCGCTTATCACCACCTCCTTTGCCACCATAGTAGGCAGGAATCCTTGTTCTTAGTCTGAGTAGGTGGTTACCTTGATCGTCCCCCAACTTATGTAGATAATTAGTGATCAAATCTCTACCCAACTTTCCACTCAACTATCTACTGCTTTACAAAGGTAAAACAACCAACCAGCAGCCATAACAAGCATTACACCTTATCCTTCACACTAGGAGAAGCAACTCCCGAGGTAAGACAGAACCAGGAATGAAACATGCCTAAATTTGAGTAGGCAAAAGTTGAGTCCAGGGCATTTTCCCTATGATGAGCTTCATCATCACCCACACGATGAGGTGGTAGACTTAGCTGACCATTACGTTCAACCCAATTGAGTCCAACAGTACGAATAGGTCAAATGCCCCAAACTTCAACCCAATCGAGAACTGTCCAGGGTTGACAAGGATGAGTGGGAAGAAGTATCAAATCAAGTCCAGCAACTTACTAAGAGACTAGAGGAGATTTCAAGGAGAAATCTATACCAGAAAAAATTTGATATTGCTCCCAGGTTCAAACACGAAAGAGAATCTCCTTTAATCTCCTTTAATCCAGGAAATTATTCATGAACGTATCACACTCAATGCAAAAGTCCTTACCAAACCACATCGATATGATAGATGTACAGACTTAAATAAGGATCTCTTGCAATTTGAACATATGATGCAGTTGCTTGGCCATAGAGACCACATACAAGTGAAGATATTGGTTACCAGCTTTTAAGGAATATTGCTGGAGTGGTTGGTCAAACTTAAGCTTACGTCCATATTATCTTATGATCAGCTCTATGACACGTTTTTGCACCAGTTTGCTAGTAGAAGAAAAGCAAAGTTGCCTCAATCATCTTCATATAGTAAAGCATAATGAGGGTGAATCTTTGAGAGATTTCTTCTCCAGATTCAACACTGAAGTTTTAAAAATTGATAACCTTCACATTAAGTTCTTCATTAGTGTCTTTGGGTTTGAGATATAAGAAATGTGTAAATGCTCTCATTAAGAAATGACCACGTGCGACAAAGACACTCCTCGACTTGAAGAAAAGGTATATGACCTAAGAAGAAATGAATAAGATGAAATTTGGAGAAGAGGAATCCAACAAGAAGAAGGGTAAGGATAAAGATGACAAATGCCAGAAGAAAGGTCACCGCTTTCCAATTAAGCATTTTCACAATTATACACCTCTGAATACTTCTAGGAAAGAGGTCTTGTTTGCTATCTAGCATGACAATCTTCTAAAAAGACCAAGAAAGCTTAATGAAATAGAAGCCATGAAAAAATCCAAAAAATATTGCCATTTTGATCAACAGAAAGGACATGACATGGAGGATTGTTTCAACCTCCCAGATGAAATTGAATATCTCATTAGATAGGGCCACCTTAAAATATACGATGACCAAAAAGCCCTCCAAACAATAGCTCAAATCGACCAAACTCCTTACAGAGAACGGTCGATTAGCCCATGAAGAGTAGACAAGGGAAAGCAGAAGGTTGAGGATGACCACCCACTTGTGAGAGGCATTATTGACACAATAGTAAGAGGATCAACAAGGGGACTCTAGGAATACAAGGACACAAGCTCAAAGGCATCTTAAGTCCAGCAAGTCAATGCAATCCATGCCAGTCTACCAATTTTCCACCAGTGCCTCCTCATATCTTTCTTAGATTCTAACCTATAGTACCTAGAAGGTTAAGGAGCAAGAAACAACTTAGATTGTTAAAAACTTTAAAGTCAGGAAGGTTTTGGTTGACACAAAAAGTTCAGCAAACATTATCATTATGTCTGTGCTATAAAGAATAAAATTAGGGAAACTAATATTTCACCTTTGGTCATATTTGGGGGATCAAAGATTGTACCTGTTGGATCTATTAATCTATCTTTTTCCTTCGGAGAAGCTCCAAGAATGTGTACTCTCATGATTAGTTTCCTCGTCATTGATGCACCCTATGCCTACAACACCATCATCAGAAGTCTAGCATTAAAAAACTTCCAGGCGATTGTATCTACTTATCATATAAAAGTCAAATTCCCGATCGCTAATGGAACTGGTGAATTATTGTGCAATTTGAAAGAAGTATGGCATTATTATACCATTTTAGTCAAGGTTAATGTCCAGAAAATTGGACCCTAACTAAAACCCTTAGAGGACATCCCCATAATAGAACTTGAGGAGGGACGGACTAGTAAGAAAAAAAAAGAGAAGATATATGGGTTAAACCTATTGAAGAATTCAAAATAGTCGAACTCGACCCCTATAACCCTAACAAGACAAAAAGGATTGGAACAAGCCTAGAGCACAAGATAGAGTGCAAGCTAGTTGATTTCCTTCGAAGAAACATTGATGTTTTGCTTAGAAGGTAGCCAACCTCCAAAGAATTGATCCCTAGGTCATCGTCCACCACCTCAATGTCAATCCATCCTTCAAACCAGTCAAATAAAAGACAAGAACCTTCAATGCAGAAAGCATTCTCATTATCATGAAGAAGATCAATAAGCTTTGAGAGATATGCTATATAGTTGAAATCCAATACCCTAGCTGGTTATGTAATGTAGTTTTAGTTCCTAAAAATGAAGAAAGATAGAGAATGTGTAATGATTTCACTAATCTTAATAAAGCATGCCCTAAAAACTCATATCCTCTACCTCGCATAGATTTGTTGGTTGATTCCATTGCAAGCTGTGACCTTTTGAGTATGATCGATGCCTTTCAAAGATATTATCAAATTTTTATATCCCCAAAACATAGGGATAAAACTTTATTTAGCGTCCCAATTGGCATTTATTATTTTTTTATCATGCCATTTGGATTAAAAATTGCTAGTGCAATGTACCCGAGACTGGTCAATTTCATGTTCAAAAATGAAATAGGTCGATCCATAGATATGTATGTAGACGACATGATCATTAAATTAAAAATTGAATCTAATCACTTAGCTTACCTAAGTCATACATTTTCTATCCTCTGAGCTTTTAGCAAGAAACTCAACCCAAGTAAATGTACGTTTGGAGTGACATGTGGAAAGTTTTTAGGGTACATAGTTAGCTAATGAGCTATCAAGGCTATTCCTCAGAAAATCCAAGCTACACAAGACATCTCACCACTAAAAATAGTCAAGGATGTGCAGAGGCTGGTGGGAAAAACTAATGCTCTTAGTTGATTTATTGCTCAATTAGTCAATAAGAGTCTACCCTCTTTTCAGGTTTTAAGGAACACCATAAAATTTTAATGGATAGAAAAATATGACTAGGCTTTGGTCAAGTCAAGCAATACTTAACCAAACCTCCACTGCTGGCAAAGCCCACAGTTGGTGAAGCACTAAGTTTGTATTTAACAATTTCTATAGTGGCGGCTAGTTTCGTCTTAGTGTCCACTTAGTAGGGTTTGTGTAGGCCAATTTATTATAGTAGTAAGGTTTGCAAGGACCTAAACATAACTATCTAGAGATTGAAAAGTTTGCACTAACCCTCGTCCAGCAGCACCAAAATTAAGACCCTATTTCTTGTTGCACACCATCATTATGTTAACAAATCAACCATTGAAATAGGTTCTCTTCAAGCTCAATACCTCGGGAGGCTAACCAAATAAGCTATTAAGTTGGAAAAATTTGACCTCAAATTTCAACCTTGCATCGATATTAAGGCTCAAGTGTTAGCTAACTTTGTAGCAAAATATATTGACATCTCTTTGGATCAGGAACGAGATTAGTAGGTTTAGTCTTTGCATATAGATGGGTTAACTATGAGTTCAGATGGTGGAATAGGCATTTCTTTTTTTCCCTCAAGACGTTCACCACATTTACTTCATTATTCTTTATCTTTAAAGCAAACTCTCTCACAAACCTAAACTTTTGCCCATAGCTACAACCTAAGGAAAAGAAAAAGCAGTAGCTCCACTACTCCCTTCAGCAGAAGCATTTTCATCAAAGGCTGTGAGACACTCATCCTCGTTCATGCTCAGTCAGGTCTTGTCTTCATGCCGAAACTCATATCCAATGAACTCCAGCTGCTTCACAGCACTATTGAAGGCCCCCTTCACATCATTTATTCTAAACATTATGCTCACATAGGCAATAGCCAAGGTGAGCATAAATTATTGCATAGCTTCTTTTCGAATCCTAAGCAGTGCTTTAAAAAACTCAACTTGAGCATATCGAAATGCACTCTCATACCTTTAGGCTTGACCTAACTCAGAGGCTTCTCGAACTAAATTCATGGTCTTTCTCAGTTGCTCCTCAACCTAGCTTTCCTTTCAATAATAGCTAATTGCTCAACATCTTTCTCTTCTAGCTACTTGGTCAGCTTAACTAATCTCGACTCCAATGATTGAACCTTGGTCTTAACCAAGTTATTTTGCTTCTCAACATCTTTCTTTGCTAACCTCAAGTAGTTGGTTTCATATAGCTCATGCTGATGGTGGAGGTTGTACCCCCATTGCCCATCATGCGAAAGGAGAGTACACCACGTTTACATTAGTTAGGAGTTTTGCTTAATGTAAAATTATACTTAACACCAAACTTACCATGTTGACATCATAAGAAAAAGCCTTCAGAGCGGACAGTTGGTCATGGTTGAACATTTTGTCCTACTCCTTCTCAAAAAGACCAATTGTTAAAACTACTAAAGGCATCACCGACGTTGCCCTTATGTCCATCATCGTGGCCGTGTTCAAAATCCCCACCTTTTCTCCAAATTTGGGCTAGGGGAATATTGGTAGATTGCACAATCAATCAAGATGGAGAGTCGTATGCGCTTCCTCAAGGAGTTTGCTGGCCTTTCTCTTTCCCTTCTCAATTGTAGTCCTCTTAGGGGCGCTTAGTCCTGTGGACTTGATCAATTTTCTCTTTAGTTGAAAGGAACTAATGACTTCTCCCATGCTTTGGACAGCAATAAGTTGAACCTCCTAAACTACTAGGGCAACTCCAACAACTGCTCATCGAGCCATAGTGGCCTCTTTGGGCTATTTAGGCTTTCTGTTACTTTCGTATAGCAATTTATCTTACGCAGTTCATAATTGATCAACATGAGAAGAAGGACTACTTTCAATCAAATAAATAGTAGTTAGACACAACATATCATATTATTTACAAAGATCAGTCTCTACCCAAATATGCGTTAGCATGAAATGTCAAGCGGTGGTTGACAGCCCACTATAACTAAATTTCTCTCTTTTATAAAGACTAATGTGTTTATCTCACTGAATTTGAGGAGATCTCAAATAAAAACATTACTCTAGGATAGGTTCTCACTTGTATCCAACTCAACCCTTCTCCTTATGCAACCTCTTAAAAGATTGAAATCAACCCCAGCAAGAGATTGAACATAAAAGTATCTCTCTTTCTATTTTAGACCTTACAATGAGGATACAGCTCTAAAAACTTTTCTATGAGGTTGCGTGGTTAAGTAATTAAACTAGACTCCCCAGCTAAACCTGACTTACAGGACATTGGTGAGTGGAATAAATGACTGAAGTTAGCCTAAGAAGTAGCTTTATCAATAATACTTATTAGAACAGCAACATTATACATAAGGGCAAAGCAGTTGGGTAGAAGTTAGGTTATACACACTTGCAAACCTCTTAGTAGGTCCATTATTGGGTCAACTAAAAGAAACCTAAGACTGCATTTCATGGTATCCTCAAAAACAATTATGCGCCCCTCAAGGAAAGTATGCATTTTGTCTACAATCCTAAGTTTAATTAGCTCGAATCCTTTGGGAACATGATACTTCCCCCTGATCTACCTAAGATCATCCAATGATATCTTTGACATGATATCACTATAATGAGTTGTCGTAAATAACCTATCCCTTAAATTGGGAACTTTCTCTGCTACTTCCAACACCCTCTCCTTGACTACAAACTCAAAAGGTCCCGCTTCACTTATATGGGGGTCGGAACGACTCATTTCCTGACCTACTTCCATTCTTATTTCATGTATATTCACTTTAAACTCTTCAGGAGACCTTTACCTCCTGCTTACCCCACTAGTCAAGGCATCTATTGAATGCATGGCCTCAAAATTAGAATATGAACTTGACATATTTTCACAAGATATCACTGACAAAATATAAAGTGCAAAAAAGGAAACCTTACAAAAATTGTGCTCTTGAAAGCAAGGGATCAAGTTTCCTAAAAAAATCGACCACAAATCTATGGAGCTTGACCTCAAAATGATATAGTAAAAGTGAAAAATGAATGGTGAAAGTCATTATTTATAGCCAACCTAGGAATGTCCACCAGTAAAACTAACCAGACACTAGCTAATAATTATGTAATTGGTGGTTGCCTTTGCACAAATATTTGTGTATCTGCCTATAATGGTTCCCACCAATATCCCTCTAGTTGACATTCAAAATAGATTTTAACGTCCCTCATTCTCATTGTTTTGGCTACTTATAACTTCGACCCTATTACAATCAAACTAAGGAGTGGGGAGGACTCATGATATGGGTATGCCCAACACAGGCCCAATATGCTTAATGGGCCATATAACCCTCACGAATACCAAGACCTGACTCGACCATAAGGGTCAAGTTAGGTGATATAGAGATCGAGATAAACTTTATTCGACCCAGAGATCAACATAAGCATAGCGGGAGTTGACCTAGTGAATAATGTTAGCTCCTGCCACCCATTGCATCCGCATTAAATGCATCCCAACTACTAGCATGTCTGAATTAATTGGTGTGATGGTGTGTCACTTCTGCCATTAATGTCGTCATCTTCACATTAATAGTAGTATGGTTTCCCCCTCTATTTAGCCAGATAGTCATGAAGTTTGAATTTAGGTAAAAAAGACCTAAACTGTCCCTATCTTTGAGAATAATATAAAAAGCACTTCAAGGAAAAATTTGTCTTTTTGTCCTTAAACAAACACTATAAATATCCTTTCTTCTTGATACAATGGTGTGCATCCTTACACTCTTTGAGCTATTACTCTGCCCAAATGCCCTCAAGTCGATTTATAGACTTAAGCATCAAAGGGTCTTATTCGAGAACCCTCTCGGTTAGCTTGATGTTTGTTCCTTGGCTGTAGGTTCTACCCCATGTCCACAATCTTTCAAATTGGAGTACCATTCAAGTCGAAACCCATCATACCAAAAATAACTTCATCACATGGTTTTTTCATTTATTTTTTAAAATTTGTCATTTTAAAATTTTTTGATATAATTTATAAAATTAAAGTTAACAATTCTTGATATTTTGCAACTTATTTAAATATAAATTATCTTCAAACATCATATCTTTAATTGAAATATTCACATTATTTTGTTTAATTAGTAATGGATTTTCTTTTTGTAAATACAAAGATAATTACAATTTACTTTTTAATCACATGAAATAACATAAGTATTATTATAAAATAAATTATTTCAATCCTAAAATTATTTTTAGTACATTGTACCAAGTACATGCTAGTAATATAATTAAGCAACAGCTTAGTCCTAACAACGTATTAATTTGCTATATATAAAGCAGGCACTATCAAAGTATATTGTCTTTTGTTCAAACGACATGATAAATCATTTATAACCATTTCCCAAACATCAAATGCTACCTAGTGATAAATATATACTATAAGTTATATAATACAAATTTCTAGACACCAAAGTGCTACTCCTGCATACCATCTATACAAATATATGTATATATATTATGAAGTTGGTACAATGAAATTGTGGGAATTTTAAATAGAAACAAACCAATTTGTGTGGCTTACTCCATCTAAACTATCTATATCCAGGAAATTCGAGTTGCACTTGCATCCACGAGTTATAAGTGTTAGGATTGATTACTATTTGAGGAGTAAATGGAATGCGATAAGAATCAAAATAAAAGTATAAGGACACTTTGCCTAGTAAATAGTTTTCAAACTATTATTGAATTTGAGCAAGTTACATACATAATCCATGAGGAAAGAGACACAAGAAAAAGCATTTGTTTTTTTTTTTGGAGTAAGGCAAAACCATCAACTTTCACCATGAAATAGCTATGGAAAGATAATTATATACCATGTTATAACGTTTGCATTGAGTCATGCTATAATAAGGAAATTATACTCATTAGAATATTTTTAGAATCATACTTTTAGACACTATTAGAATTTTGAATCTTGCCAAAAATCAAAAAATTATGCTTATTAAAGGTGATCAGAGATTTATCCATTGATATTGGCAGAATCAGAGGAATATTCCAAGGAGTTATCCCTAGTTATCTTGAATAAAAACTTCAGGTAGGTATATATGCTCAAAAACTATATATCAATCCAGATAGAATAAATATTAATTGGCTTACATTTGTTTCAAGTATATGTATGTATATAATATGCATGGCTTTGATTTATGTACCAAAGAAACTAGATGGTGAAGATGCCAAAACTAAAGGCTATTTTATGTAATTTCCTGGACAAGCACAAGAGGCCAAGTGATTGCAAGGCTCACTACTCCAAATGAAAATAATTGCCCATAGTTTGTGACAAAATACATCAAAGACTTTTAACTTGATAAGTGCCCCAAAACTTTTCCCCATAGGTAATTTATTTGTAAATATAAATATATATAATGTGCCTTCAAGTATATATAAACAAAAACTAATTGTTGGTTCCATCACTTCAAAGGTAATCTTTTAATTAATGCTGGAAGGATAGTGAAACGTCCATTAAGACCAAAATATGAGGGTAAATATGTTCATTCGCTTCTAAAGAAGAAACTTGACGAAACAAAATTGCATTAGACTTTGATAAATATTGCGACTTTGACTTTTGATATCAAGAAACTCCAGCCTACCATATTCTCTAGTTGTGAGCTTTGTCACCAATTTGTGTATATACGTATGATTTTTCTTCAAATTCTTAATTGCTAGAGCTTCCTTCCTATTTACAATTATTTACATTAACATATATATCGTTATCATTTATCATACTACATTTTGATTATTATGTAAAGAATAAACAAAACCTAAATATTTCACTTTTAGATATATGTATAGGAACTTTAGCTATTTCAACTTATCTCCTTACACATTACATTGTAGCTAAAGTTTCAGACTAAAAAACAACATAATTCAATTTCATTAATAGTGTGTCTGCTAATCATTTGGTATCTTATATTTACCATATGAATTACAAAATTATATTTTTATAGGTGATCCAAATTATTCAAGATGCTTACAATTCATTTTGTTGCCCTTGTTAGACTTTGGTTACAATAGAGCAAGTACTTAAGATGATTAACCAAAAAAATAGCAACAATATTCTTTTTCTCAGGATCCACAAAAAAAGACCAATTCATTATTCTATCCCTAAAAACTAATTTGCATGCAAAAGAAGTAATGAAATGAGGTCTACTTAGATGGTGGGAAAAATGCAAGTTTGGCCCCATCAACTATGACCTTCCGTGACTAAAAGGCTTTAATAATTTGTGATTTCAAAGTTCATCTACTCTATGATAAATTCTACATATTAAAGACAAATTCAACAATTTACATCCATTGCACAAAATTTGGCCGTAATTTGATTGGAAAAATGCATGCCCCGCTCGCATACCTTTAAATTGGGTTTTTTTTTTATGTGGCATAATTTGCCACATAGCCAATCCCATGTTGGCACATTTGTCCAGATCACTTCTCCACATATAACAATGGACATGTCATCACCTAAAAATGCTACCTTATTGCCTGATAAATAAAAAACACATAATTCCTCTTACTTTTTCTTTTTCTTTCTGTGAAATATAGAGCCCTATCTTAAATCATGTGTTTAGAAATGAGTCCTAACTATTACAATTCTAAGAAAATTATCTACAACCACAAACAAAAATTTTGAAGCAACAACTCAAACTTTAATTGAATCAAAGAAATATCTTAGTGTCATCTATCCAATCCCAAAAAGGAATATCCTCTTCATTCTCAAGTACGTCCTCTACAAAAATGGTTATATAATAGTGTATTCGACATTATGCCAAGTAAATAATTCTCTACTTTGAATCAAATTTGAGCAAGTTAGATATATAATACAAAAGAAAAAGCATTTTTATTGGAGTAAAGCAAAACCATTAACTTTCACAATGAAATAGTTTTGGAAAAACATTCATATATCTTGTTATAACTTTTAACATTGCGTCATGCTATAATCAGAAAATTATACTCATTAAAATATCTTCAGAAACATACTCTCAAACACTATTAAAACTTGGAAACTTGCCAATAAAAAAAACTATGCTTATTAAATGTGATTAGGGCTTTATCCATTGATGGTGGTAGAATCAGAGGAATATTCTCAAGAGCTATCCTTAATTTTCTTGAATCAAAATTTTGGGTGTGCATATATGCTGAAAAGGTAATCTAGATAGAATAAATATTAATTGGCTTACATTTATCTCAATTTTATGTAGGTATATAATATGAATTGATTTAATGTATGTACAAGAGAAATTAGATGGTGAAGATGTCAGGACAACAGACTATTTTATTTAATTATTGAGAGAAGCATAGGAGGCATGGTAACTGCAAAGCTTACTACTCCAAACAAAAATAATTTCTCATTGTTTGTGATGAGAGACATCAAAGACTTCGATCTTGATAACTGCCCTAAACATTTTTCCCACAGGTGGTAATTTAGTTATAAATACAAATATATAAAACATTAGCTAATTTTTTATTCCATAACTTCAGAGGTAATCTTCTATGTAATGCTACAAGTATGATGAAATGTTCTTTAAGACCTAATATGATGGTAAATGTATTCATTCTCTTCTAAAGAAGAAACTAGATAGAGCAAAATTACATTAGCTTTGACATATGTTGTGATTTTGATTTTTGATGTCAAGAAACTCCAACCTACCATATTCTCCAGCTATGAGGTATGTCATTAATTTGTGTATATATGTATGATTTTTCTTCAACTTCTTAATTTCAAAATCCTTCCTTCCTATTTATAATTATTTGCATTAACATATATATAAATCATTACCATATGTCGTACTACGTTCAAATTATTAGGTGAAGAACAAACAAAGCCTAGGTGGTTCACTTATATATATATATATATAGAAACTTTAGCTATTCAAACTTATCTCTCATTAATAGAGGTGTGGCTGCTAATAATTTAGTATCTTGTACATACATATGAATTTATAGAATTATATATTTCTAGGCGATCCATATTATTCAAGATACTCACATTTCATTTTGTTGCCCTTCCCAAACTTTGGTCACAATAGAGCGAGAACTAGAAAAGATGATAACCTAAAAAAACAACAATAATATTCTTTTTCCTCATGATCTAAAAGAACATGATCAGTTCATTATTTTGTCCCTAAGAACTAATTTGCCAGAAGTTAAAGAGAATAAGATGTAAAAGAAGCAACAAAGTGAGGTATTCCCAAACGGTGGGGAAAATGCAAGTTTGGCCCATCAACTATGGCATTTCATCAATGAACGACTTTAATAATTTGCAATTTCAAAGTATGTCTACTTTAGCAAGAAATTCCACACACTAAGGACAAATTTCAGCAATTTGCATCCACTTGCACTGAATTAGGTCGTATTTTGATATGAAAAATGCACGCCCCACTCACATGCCTTTATATTGAGTTTTTTATATATAGAACAATTTACCACATAGTCAAACCCATTTTGGCACATTCATCAAGGTCACTTCTCCATGTGTATTAATGAACATGTCATCACCTTAAAATGCTATTTCATGGTCTGATAAAATTATAAACACATAACTTTTTGGTTTAAAAATGCATAATTCTTCTTATTTTTTCTTCTTTCATACTATGAAATCCGAAGCCCTACCCTAACACCTGTGTTCAGGAATTGATCCTAACTACTAGAATAGTTAGAAAATTATCTTCAACTACAAACAAAATTTGTAAGTAATAACTCAAACTTCAATCAACTCGAGAAACATCTTAGTGCCTTCTATCTAATCCTAAAATTGATAGTCTTTTCATACCCATCTAAATTCTCTACAAAAATGGCTATACAATAGAATGAGCGACAGTTACCCAATAAATAGTTCTCATCCTTCTATCAAATTTGAGTAAGTTACATACATAATACATAAGAAAAGAGACACAAGAAAAAGCACTTTTTTGGAAAGACATTAATATACCATATTACAACATTTCACATTGAGCCATGCTATAATTAGAAAATTATACTCATCAAAATATCTCCAAAAACATACTTTTAGACGCTATTAGAACTTTGAATCTTGCCAATAATTGAAAAATTATACTTATTACAAGTGATCAAGGTTTTATCCATTCATAGATGGGGAATCAAAGGAATATTCCCAGGAGTTATCCTTAGTTTTCTTGAATCAAAACATTAAGTATGCATATATGCTTAAAACGACATATAGATTTAGATAGAATAACTATTGATTGGTTAACATTTATCTCAAGTACATGTATTTATATAATATATATGGCTTTGATGTATGTACCAGAGAAGCTAGATGACGAAGATGCCAGAACTGCAGATAATGTTATGAAATTGCTAGGACAAGCAAAGGAGGCCTGGTAACTACAAGGCTCACTATTCCAAACAAAAACATGGCTGCCCATTGTTTGTGACAAAAGACATAAAAAAACTTCTATCTTGATAATTGCCCCAAAACGTTTTCCCTAGAGAGGTAATTTAGCTATAAATATAAAGATATTTAATGTGCTTACCTTCAAGTATATAGAAACAACAGTTAATTGTTGGTTCCATCACTTTGGAGGTAATCTTCTAAGTCATGCTGCCAAGATGATGAAACATTTATCACAATAAAATATGATGGTAAATATGTTCATTTTCCTCTAAGGAAGACACTTAACGGTGCAAAATTGCATTAGACTTTGACAAATATTGTGATTCTGACTTTTGCTATCAAGGAACTCCAGCCTTCCATATTCTCCAACTATGGTGTTTGTTATAAATTTTTGTGTGTGAGTATGTATATGATTTTCCTTTAGTTTCTTAATTGCTAGATCCTTCGTTCCTACTTATAGTTAACTACATTAACATATATATATATATATATATCATTATCATATATCATCCTACATTCTAATAATTAGGTGAAGAATAAACAAAGCCAAGATATTTCACTCTCAGATATATGTATAGGAACTTCAACTACTCCAACATATTTGCCTGGACATTAGCTTGTAACCAATAATTCAGACATAAAAATGACACAATTCAATCTTATTGATAGCAATGTGGCTTCTAATAATTTGGTATCTTATAGTTACCATATTAATTTACAAAATCATATGTTTCTAGGTGTTCCAAATTATTCAAAATACTTACATTTCTTTTTGTTGCCCTTCCAAGACTGATCACAATAGAACGAGTACTAAAAAAGATGATAACCCAAAATACTAGCAATAATATTCTTTTTCCTTATGTTCTAAAAGAATATGACTGATTCACTATTTTGTCCCTAAGAACTAGTTTGCCGAAAGCTAAAAAGAAATATGATGCAAAAGAAGCAACAAAGTTAGGTATTCTTAGATGGGGGGAAAAATGCAAGTTTAGCCAACTATGGCTTTCCATAAATAAAGGACTTTAATAATTTGCAATTTCAAAGTGAGTTTACTCCAGCAAGAAATTCCACACACTAAGCAAAAATTTTAGCAGTTTACATCCAATTGCATGGAATTTGGTCGTAAATTGAACTGAAAACTGCACACTTTGCTCATATGCCTTTACATTGGGTTTTTCTATGTGTGACACATTTACCACATAGCCAAACCATTGCCAACACATTTGTCTGGATAACTTTCAGACATGTATTAATCAACTTGTCATCACCTTAAAATGTCACCTCATTGTCTGATAAAATTAAAAACACATAATTTTTCTTACTTATTCTTTTTCTTTGCTATGAAATTTGGAGCCCTATACAAATACATGTGTTTAGGAATCAATCCTAACTATTACAATTCTTAAAAGCTGATCTTCAACCACAAACAAAAATTTTTTTAGTGATAACTCAAACTTTGATTGAATCTAAGAAACATCTTAGTGTCTTCTATCCAATCCTATAATTGATTGTCCGCTTCATTCTCAAGTAAGTCCTTTGCAAAAATGGTCATATAGTAGTATGAGTGACACTTAGCCCAGTAAATACTAAATTTGAGTAACTTACATATATAATACATAATAAAAGAGTGATAAGGAAAAGCATTTTTTTGAAGTAAAGCAAAACCATCAACTTTCGCAATGAAATAGTTTTAGAATGTATACCATTTTATAACTTTTTGCATTAGGTCATGCTATAATCAAAAATTTGTATTCATCATAATATCTTCGGAAACATACTTTCAGACACTAATAAAACTTTAAATCTTGCCAATAACTAAAAAATTGCACTTATCAGAGGTGATCAAGGTTTTACTCATTGATGGATCGGAATCAGAGGGATATTCACTTTCTTGAATCAAAACATTAAGTATGTATATATGCTTAAAAACTATACATAGATTTAGATAAAATAATTATTAATTGGCTAGCATTTATCTTAAGCATATGTATTTAGATAATATGTTTGGCTTTGATAATGTATGTACTAACGAAGTTAGATGGTGAAGGTGCTAGAACTAGAGCCTATGTTATGAATTGCCAGGACAAGTAAAAATGGCCTAGTAACTGCATGGCTCACTATTTTGAACAACAAATAACTAACCATTTTTTGTGACAAAAAACATAAAAAACTTCTATCCTAACAGTAGCCCCAAAATATTTTCCCTAGCGATGTAATTTAGCTATATATATATATATAATGTGATTACCTTCAATTATATACAAACAACAGCTAATTGTTGGTTCCATCACTTTGGAGTTAATCTTCTAAGTCGTGCTGCAAGGAAGATGAAACATTTATCAAAACAAAATATGATGGTAAATATGTTCATTCTCTTCTAAGGAAGAAACTTGATGAAGCAAAATTGCATCAAACCTCAACAAATATTGTGATTGTGACTTTTGCTATCAAGGAACTCTAGCCTACTATATTCTTGAACTATGAGGTTTGTCATTGATTTGTGTACATATATATATGATTTTTCTTTAATATCTTAATTGCTAGATCTTTCGTTCCTACTTATAATTAATTGCATTAACTTATATATCATCACCACCATATATCATCCTATGTTTTGATTATTAGGTGAAGATTAAACAAAGCCAAGATGTTTCACTCTCGGATATATGTATAGGAACCTCAACTGCTCCAACTTATCTGCCTGTACTTTAGTTTGTAACCAAAGATTCAGACACAAAAACCACATAATTCAATCTCACTGGTAACAATATGGCTTCTAATAATTTGGTATCTTATAGTTTCCATATTAATTTACAAAATTATATGTTTCTAGGTGTTCCAAATTATTAAAGATACTTACCTTTCATTTTGTTGCCCTTCCCAAACTTTGGTCATGAAAAAGTGAGTATTGAAAATGATGATAACCTAAAAAACTAGTAGTAATATTCTTTTTCCCCAAGATCTAAAAGAATATGACTGGTTCACTATTTTGTCCCTGAAAACTAATTTGCCAAAACCAAATATGATGCAAAAGAAATAAAAAAGTTAGGTATTCTTTGATGGTGGAAAAAATACAAGTTTGGCTAATTGTGGTCTTCCGTGAATAAAGAACTTTAATAATTTACAATTTCAAAGTGAGTTTACTCCAACAAAAAATTCCACATAGTAAGCATAAATTTTAGCAATTTACATCCAATTGCATGGAATTTGGTCGTAATTTGAACTGAAAAATGCACACCTTGCTTACATGCCTTTACATTGGGGTTTTTTTATATGTGACACAATTGACCACATAGCCAAACCCTTGTCGACAAATTCATCTAGATAACTTCCCCACATGTATTAATGAAATTTCATCACCTTAAAATGCCACTTAATTATCTAATAAAATTAAAAACATATTATTTTTTGATTTTAAAACACATAATTTCTCTTTCCTTTTCTTCTTCTATGATGTGAAATCTTGAGCCCATACTAGTACATGCATTTAGGAATCAATCCTAACTATTATGATTCTTAGAAAATTATCTTCAACCACAAACAAAATGTTTTTTAGTAACAACTCAAACTTTGATCAAATCTAAGATTGATCATCCTCTTCATTCTCAAGTAAGTCCTTTGCAAAAATTTTCATACATTAGTATGAGTGACACATTGCCTAGTAAATAATTCTCAGTCTTCTATCAAATTTAAGTAAGTTACATAAATAATACATAGTAAAAGAGACATAAGAAAAAGCATTTTTTTGGAGAAAAGCAAAGCTATCAACTTTCACAATGAAATAGTTTTGGAATGTATAAAATGTTGTAACTGTTTACCTTACATCATGCTATAATTAGAAAATTGTATTCATCATAATGTCTTTATAAACATAGTTTCAAACACTATTAGAACTTTTAATCTTGCTAATAATCAAAAAATTATACTTTTTATAGGTGATCAAGATTTTATCCATTGATGGATGGGGAATCAAAGGAATATTTCCAAGAGTTATCCTTAGTTTTCTTGAATCAAACATTAAGTACGTGTATATGCTTAAAACCTATATATGGATCTAGATCGAATAAATATTAATTGGCTTACATTTATCTCAAGTATATGTATGTATGTAATATGCATGGCTTTGATCTATGTACAAGAGAAATTAGATGGTGATGATGCCACAACTACAGAATATTTTATGAAATTATCGAGACAAGCACAGGAGGCATAGTGACTGCAAGGCTCACTACTCCGAACAGAAAATAATTGCCTGTGCTTGTGATGAAAGAAATAAAAAACCTCTATCTTGATAGCTTTCCTAAACATTTTCCCCAACATGGAAAATTTGTTGTAAATTTAAATATATATAATGTACTTGCTTTCAAGTATTTATAAACAGCAACTAATTGTTGATTCTATAACTTTGGAGGAATCTTCTAAGCCATGCTGCAAGGATTATGAAACTTTTCTCAAAATAAAATGTGATGGTAAATATGTTCATTCTCCTCCAAAGAAGAAACTGGGCGAAGCAAAATTGCATCAGACCTTGACAAATACTATGATTCTAACTTTCGATATCTAGAAACTCAAGCCTATCATATTCTCCAGTTATGAGATTTGTCATTAATTCGTGTATACATGTATGATTTCTTTTTAGCTTATCAATTGCTAGATCCTTCGTTCCTATTTATAGTTGACTACATTACAATATTATCATATATTGTACTACGTTCTGAATATTAGGTGATGAATAAACAAAGCCAAGATGTTTCATTCTTGGATATATGTACAAGAACTTCAGTTGCTGCAACTTATCTCCCTTTACATTAATTTGTAACCAAAGTTTTAGACACAAAAACAGCACAATTCAATCTTATTGATAGCGATGCGGTTTCCAATAATTTAGTATCTTACACTTACCATATGAATTTACAAAATCATATATTTCTAGGTGATCTAGATTGTTCAAGATACTTACATTTTATTTTACTACCCTTCCTAGACTTTGTTCACAATACAGTGAGTACTAAAATAAATGATAACCCAAAAAAACAGCAACAATATTCTTTTTCTCTAGGATTCAAAAGAACATGACTGGTTCATTATTTTGTCCCTGGGAGTTGGCTAGTCAAAAGCTAAAGAAAAATATGATGCAAAAAAAGCAACAAAGTGACGTATTCTCAGACGAGGGGAAAAATGCAAGTTTGGCCCATCAACTATGGCTTTCTATGAATGAAGGAATTTAATAAATTTACAATTTCAAAGTGAGTTTACTCCAATGAGAAATCCACATACTAAGGATAAAATCCAGCAATTACATCCAATTGCATGGAATTTGGCCATAATTTAACATAGAAGATGCACGCCCCGCTCACATGCCTTGAAATTCAGCTTTTATATGTAGCACAATTTGTTGTGTAGACAAATCCTTGTCAGCACATCTATCTAAATTACTTCTTCACAAGTATTAATGGACGCATCATCACCTTGGAATGCTAGCTCAACACCTAATAAATTTAATAACATATTTTTTTGATTAAAAACACATAATTCCTCTTAATTTTTCTTTTTTTCTTTTTTCTTTTTTTTTTTTTGCTGTGAAATATGGAGCTCTAAATCATTATCCAAAAAATCTTCATTCACCAAATTGCTCCCAATTTTCTACATTTGGTGATGGGATCATATTCTTCTACTATTTTTTCTTCTTCTTCTTCAATGAAGACTACACCTATGGAAATGCTTTTGTAAAGTAAATGTTATGTTGCAAACCTTCTAAAATAACCTCAATCTGAGGAGAAAATCTCAATCTTGTTCCCCACAGGTAAGGAGTGACAATGGAGTTTCTTAATTGAAGGAAGTAATGTAGTTTTTGTTGTCTTAAATTTTTTTGAATGTACAACTTTTGTACAGTAAGAGTAAGGATGTTCAAATCCAATCCAATTCAAAAAAAGAAAACAAAAGATTAACTGATCCAAAAAATCAAAAAAATGATTAAAATTGATTTTTTTTTGTTTGAATTGGATTTATTTTTTTTTTTTATAGCCGATTGGTTCAGTCCAATTTGATTTTTGATTTGAGCCTTAGAAATTGATTCAATCCAAATCGAATCAAATTTTATATACTAATAATACAAAATATTTATATTTTAATTATTAAAATACATAAATAAATTTAAATAAAACTAAACCTTCTAAACTTATTTTTTCACTTTTGAAAACATACCCTAATAATATAACCACCAAACACCTCCTTTGTTTCTCCTCACAGCACCATTTTCTTGTCTCATGCCTCACCCCTATTCATTCACCAATCATCCACTTCTCATAGCAACTCTACCACTTCATGTCCTCACTACTCTCTAGTTCGATCCGCAATAGCCATCTCATTGTCACCAACCATTTTTTGTCTTAGGCACCCTACATCTCTGCTCGCCATATCCCATACTTTAAATGTAAGTCTTTTCCTTTATAGACTCCAATTTGTGAGTTTTTTTTGTATAGGAGTAGCATATTAAAAAGTGTGTTGGGAAGAATTATAAAGAACATTAAATGGCAGGGTAAATCTAATCTAAATAAGTTCAAAGAGTTTATGTCTAACAAGTTAGAATTTCTAGCTTTTTAGCTGTGGCAATTTTTCAAACACTAACTCCCAAGATTGTAATGAGATTCTGTACTTGTCCTATGGCATTGTACCCATTTTTGTTTACTCATATATCTCACCTTACCTATTAAAGTGGTGGTAATTGAAAGTTCTAACAATTGGTACTCTAGTAGCATGAATTCTACTACATCCTAAACCTAATATTTGGATAATTTGCTCCATGTGTATAGCCTAAAGCTGAAGTTAATCTTTATTTGACATTTTTGCTTTTAACTTTGATGTATTTCTTCTAAAGTTACTTTGATATAAACCTAATTATTGTATGCATCTTCCAAATACCTCTATAGAAAAGTGCAACTTCTTACACGTTTTTCTCTCCTAAATTAGTTTCTAATGTGGTGTGATTGCTTCTTTTTTAGCTAAATTAAAAGTGTCTTTTTCCAACTGAATTAAACCTTATGAGTGTGACAAGAAGTACTAGCAAACTCCAATCTCTGAGGTAATATCATATTGATCACTACTATTATTATGATCATGTTGTTTTTATTTTATTAATACGCATGAGGTTGGATTTTTTTTCTTTTTTGTAAATAGAAAATATTAAAAGTAGTGAGAGAATGGTATATGTCAATGTTCAATCTATGAAGTCTACAACTAAACCTAGTGAAGCAAAAAGTAATCTCAATATGGAGAAAGGTTCTAAAGTTATAAGAAGAGGAAATGTGGAGAAGGTTCTACTAATGCCAATGTTGAAGATAAAGGTAAGAGAAAACCTTCTAAGCCTAGATCTTGGACTTGGGAGCATTTTACAAAAGATGATTTTGCTAATCCTAGAGCAAAATGTAAATGGTGTGGGTGACTTATACATGTGATTCACATAAAAATGGTACAAGTAATCTTAGAAACAGTTTATTGAATCAAATTCCCAAAGGAGTTCCTTAATTCTAGTCAAAAGATTCTTACTTTCCAACAATTAAAAAAAAGGATGGGAAAGGGATTGGTAGTACTTTATCTAATGTTTCTTTTGATGTTGATGCATGTAGACAAGCTCAAGCAAGGATGATTATTGTGGATGAGTTGCCCTTTAAATTTATTGAGGGAGAGGGACTTCGTTATTTAATGAGTGTTTTGTAGCCTTAAATACCTATTCTAGGAAGGATTACAATTGCTAGAGATTGTTGGAGTCTTTACATGAATGAGAAAAATAATTTGAAAAGTATATTTTGTCAATCAAACCAAAGTGAGTGTTTGACAACTGATTGTTGGACTTCTATGCAAAATCTAAATTTTCTTTGTCATATTGTGCATTTTATTAATCAATATTAAAAATTGCAAAAGAGGATTCTTAATTTCTACCTAATCAAGAATCATAAGGGAGGCACAATTGGTAAAAAAAATTGAGAAATGCCTTTTGGGTTGGTTAATTGGTAGAGTTTTTACTATCACAATTGATACTGCTAGTTCAAATGACCTTTATATCTCTAACTTAAAACGTGGAATGGAGGGTTGGAATTCACATCCATTAAAAGGAAAGTACATGCATGTTAGATGTTGTGCTCATATTCTAAATCTTGTGGTCAATGATGGATTGAAAAATATTCATAGTTCAATTATCAAAATTAGGAATGCTGTGAGATATGCATGTGCTTCACCTGGTCGTATAGATAGGTTTAGAAACTACATCAAAGAAGCACAAATACAAGAGAATTAGACTGTGTAAATAGATGTTCCTACTAGGTGGAACTCCACGTACATTATGCTTGAAAGTGCATTAAAGTTTCAAAAGGCATTTAAGAGATTGGGAGAGAGAGATATAGAATGTGCGATGACGCATAGTGGTACCCTTAGTAGTGATGATTGGGAAAGTGCAAAATACTTTGTTAAATTTTTGAAAATCTTTTATGATGTCACTAAGAAAGTATCAGGTTCAACATTTGTGACTTATTCTCAATATTTCTATGAGTATTGCTTGATAATGACCAGATTTAAGATTTGGATTAGGAGTATTGATCTGTTGCTTAGGAGCATGGTTGAGAAAATAAAAGCTAAGCAAGATAAATATTGGGGCTACCTTAAAATATGAATATGATGACTTTTATTGCTGTGGTACTTGAATCTCGATACAAGTCCCGGTTTGTTGAGCATGGTTGAGAAAATAAAAGCTAAGCAAGATAAATATTGGGGTTACCATAAAATATGAATATGATGATTTTTATTGCTGTGGTACTTGATTCTCGGTACAAGTTCTAATTTGTTGAGTAAATCTTTAAAAGGTTTTAAGAAAAAGATGATGTTGAATTTTTAAGTGAAAAGGTGAAGAAGACATGCAACAATATGTTTCATAGTTGTATGCTTTTTTTTTTATCCATGATCAATTGAAAGTTTCTTCACAATCCCCCGGTGAAGTGGAAATGGTAGATTTTGGAGCATTTGGTAATACTTCATTTGCTATGGAATTTGAGAAACACATGAATCTTACTGAGAGTATGAACAAAATGAAGCGGATTTGTACCTCATGGAGGGCTTAGAGAAGACTGCTAGTAATTTTGACATCTTGAATTGGTGGAAGGTAAATTCTACCAAATATCATATTCTTGGTTAGATAGCTAGGGATGTCTTAGTCATGCCGGTGTCCATAGTAGCTTCAGAGTCCACTTTTAGCATTGAAGGTAGAGTGCTTAATAGTTATAAAAGTTCTCTTACTTTAAAGATGGTGGAAGCTTTAATTTGTTCTCAAAATTGGTTTCACTCCACCCCACTATCAATTGATGTTGAAAAGCTTGTTGAAGAATTTGAAAAGCTTGAACTAATTTTGTTTATTTTCTTTTATTAAACTCTATTACACTTGTCTATTTTTAATATAATTTTTGGCATATGTATTGGTGATTGTGTTGTATTTATTGTTTAGAGCTTGTCTCCCACAACCAAATGAAGAGGATTCTAGTGCTAAATCTGATTAGTTTTAAAGGTTGCCGATCAGTGAATTATTGGTATTATTTTTGCAATCTTGTAGGTACAAATTTCTTTTGTATGTATTTTTTTCAATTGTATACTATTATTTGCTAAATCATATTTTATTTTTTTTCCAGATACTATGCATAATGTGCAGGCTACAACTTGAGATGAAGTGTGTGATTTGTTATTGGGTTGCATATCTCATAGTTCAACTTGTGTAATTGCCCTTCTAGAAGTCAAATTTGAAACTTGATGATTTTATGAATTATGTCTATTGTTGAGTTGTTGTGGACTTATATAGTTTTATAATTTAAGTATTCTTACTTAATATAGTTCAATTCCATTGCCAAATGAAAATTACAAATCAATTGATTAAATTAGTTTAGTTATCAATAATAACATGTCAAATATTTTAGTTAAAAATTAAATTGAAAAACCAAATAACCAATCCAATCCAAACTAGTTTAAAATGGACTGGATTAGATTCACAATAAGAATCAAATCGATTCAAACCAATCCAATATAAATTTGAATTGATTGTCTTTTTACCCTAAAATCGATACAAACCAAACCACGAACTCCCCTGAGTAAGAAGTGTGATTTTTTTAATAGGTCGGACCCATTAACGTGTATAAGGTCCAAGAATATAACTATAAGGCTCATTTACAAGATTAACACCATGGAACTTAAGATGGATAGGTTGAGGAAGAGGATGAAGCTTCTGTAGATGGCCTTGGGGCTCTTTTGTGTGATGGTTTGGATAGGATGTAGATAGAATTTAATGTATATTTTTTGGACCTATGCTGTAATTTTATAAAAAGGTGTAATAGAAATTATGTATTTTTCAGTAATTTTTGGATTTTTTTGGCCCTTTGTTGCAATGGAAAGTTGTATTTTGGCTTGTTTTGTATGTACTAGTTGGATGTATCTTATTTGCTAATTAATGAATGAAGGTTTCTTAGTAGTTTTTGAGGTTACTGTGTTCACTTACATGTTTTTTTTTTTCCAAATACAGTAGTGTAAAGTATAGTTGTATAAGTGTATCCTAGAATATAGCAAGCATCCTAGAAAATGGCATGCATAAAACAATTAAATTGTTAACTAAACACCAAACCAACACCAATTGAGAAACTATAAGCAAAAGGAGAAGAAATAGCAATACTAACCAATACCAAATCAAAAAAATGTCAAATTAAAGCGCTTATCAAATGAAGTGTTTCAACCAACACCAAGCCAAAATATCCTATCAAATTAAAACATCATTTTTGAAGAAACCAAACTAGCAAGCAAGAAAACGACTAAAACAAAAACAAACCTAACATACCTTTCATACCTTTTATACAACAAAAATGACTAAAACACGCCAACAAGCAATGAAAAACTAAGACATCTTTTCATACAAGCCAGCAAGCTACAAACTAGAACAAACTAAATCAAACCAAACCAAAGCATTATGTCAAAGTAAAACATGCTCGCAATCAACAAAAATGGCTATAAACCAAACCATACCTTTCATACAAAAAAAAAAAAAAAGACAAAGTTCAAACAAGCTATATACTAAATCTCTCATTCCAAATATCATAGAGATAAAAACGAATCTAATACCATAAATAAAAATTTTAAGCAATGGTAAATATTAAAAATTGCCCTCTTTCAATAAATCACATTGAAAATGGCAGAAAATGACTATTATAGAAAAGAATTCCCTACTTGGACATTTGATTACAAAAAAATAACTAAATCTAATTCTTTATAATATTCAGCCAACCAAAAGAGGTGACTGTTTCAAAGGTTGCCTGCAAATCATTAAGCATTCATCCAAAAATTGCTTCCTTCACTTTATATGTTTTTACATAGAAAATATATTTAGTTTGCCTTCTTCTTTCCAACTTACTTTTTCATACCATTGACATTATTCATTGCCATGTTTAGTTGGCTAAGGTTGACACACTTCATTTTTAGACATAGATGCTTAGGTCATGATGCATTGACATGCCTAACTCCCATCATTTTAAGAAAGCTAAAATTGTTGGTACATTGATGGTCTAGGAACCTTGCCAAAGGTTTGTCGGAATGTTCTGTTTTATTCAGAAAAATTATTAAAGAAACATCAAAAAATACGTGTCAATATGTTATAATTTTATATTTTCTACATACAAAGTCAAGAACTAGTAACAAGACAGTACAGTGCACATTGACATTTTTCTATGCATTGCCTAACTTATTTTAAGCAGCAACATTCCTTCTTATATGTTCAAACCATATATACAAGTTAATACCATTACAAAAAAAAACATTTATAGCCACACAAAAGCATAAAGAAAAATTTAATTAGCCACCAATTTCTTTCTAATTACTACAATAAAGGATCCTAACTCAAAGGATTCAGTGTTAGCCCTGGGTTCATCGATAGTCTCTTTCCTAATTTATGACAAACAAAAACATAAAACAAGCAATGTTAAGATAAGTTATAGCCAAAAATACATACTGGATAAACAATTTTACCAATACCTTTTTTTGTTTCCTAACTTTAGCTAAGATTGTTCTTTCTTTGAGAAAACAAGCCTTGGCATTATGCTTTTCTCTTTGACAATGACCGCACTTGACTATAAACTACATCATCTTTACATTAATAGGTTGATCATCTCTCACTCTACCTTTACTTATTTTCTTGCCTTTCTCCATATATTCATCCATCTCCCTTCTTCATACTGTAGTTGGTCTTTCTTTGTTCTAGCCAAAATTAGGTGGCAAAGCTAAGATGTTGAATGTTTTGGCCCCAAAGTTTTTGCCCATTGACATTTGAAATTATAAGTTCATACATCCTTTTGTACAATTCTGCAATGTAACATTTATCCACACAATGTAGTGGATCCTCTCTTTTACTACATATAGCAATGTAAGCATGCAAACATGGGATACTCTGAGTTCCCACCTTCTACAACTACAAGTCCACTCTTCTAAATCAACACAGTACTACCTCTCATAAATGTGTGTTAATTGATCGTGTCTGTCATAAGATTTCTTAGGATACAATCCACCAATATTTAACATGCTCATCAATTATGTCATCACTGAAAGACATATCTATCTGTTCTATGACTTTGAAGGTTTATCCATGTTCTTTTGCAATCTTGACATAAGATATTCCCTGATCCATTTAAGCATTGTTATGATTAGCTTTTCTCTTGCATACAAAATGGTAATTATTAAAAGATTCATAGAAAATGTTTAGGACCACATCATACTTAGCTAATGAAATGAAGTGTGACTTATTGAACTATAAATGAGGTTAGTCATTGATCCATCCTATTGCTAATTCATGAAGCTCCACCATATCCTTTATAACCTACTTAAACTACCCAGTTGTTGTACTATTTGTAGCCTTCCATAAAGCATCATTAAATTCCAATCCTTTGAACCTAGTATTGCTAAAGTTTTTCCAAAGATGTCTAACATAGAATCTATTTCTAATATAGAAAATATTTCCTTGAATGCCTGAAATATCCTTTTCTCTTTGTCAAACATGAAAGTGAATTCATGTAGTTTGACAATGTTAAGATCTTATTTCAATAATGTCAAAAACCATATCCACATACCCTAGAAACCACAACATGTGCTATTAGATAGGGCTCGCTGTTGAGGTAAATTCCAACAATTGCTAAAAGCATACCTTTGTGAGGACCACTAAAGTGGCAACCATCTATAGCTATTATAGGTCTATAGCAAGCTAAAACCCCTCTTTTTAGAGCACCAAAGCAACATGATAAATGTGTGAAAATGTTGGACCTAAAGCTCTAATCCATTACCAAAATAATTGTGTCTTGGATTAGTTATTCTAAATTCTGTTACATAGTCCCATAACTTGGAAAATTTCAAGTCAATATCATAATCAATCATTTCAAGTGCCTTTCTCTTTCCTTTATAAGCTTGATCCCTAGGCACTACAACTCTCACCTCCTCTATCATTCCAAGACTAAACCTTTCAATTGATCTTTTAGGTTCAATATTCAATTTATTTATAAATCTCTCAATGAGGTAACTAGATTTTACACTAGTGACATCAATTGTTAGCTTACTCTATTATATGTTAAATCTGGAATGTTGATTTATCCTTCAGATTCTATGCATGAGTCTTCTAGTCGCATCCTTCCTTATCGCACTTTGCATATCTCTAGTATCATTCTTCTTAATCTTAATATTCCTCATACTTTATACAGCCTCAACATATACCGCCCTTCTAAACTCTGTTTTGTCTTTAAACTTCATTTTTAGTTCAAACCTAGTAGAGAACGATCTCCTAGAATTAAATTATAGGTGTAGTATGCCTTTGTTACTCACCATTAGAACTAATTTCATCTAGCTCTGCCCCACTATTCCAAGCAATGTCTACTTCACCGTTACTCTCTTCATTACTACCATTTTGTTCCTTACTGTCATCCAACTACCATTCGTATTACTCTCTTCATTACCAACCTATTCTACTTTAGCATCTCTATTTTCCTCAAATAATTTATCATCTATTTCAATACCAAAACTATCATCCTCACTCTCATACTCATTATCTTCAGTATCATCATCTATTTCATTATCTACGTCAAAAGCATTGCCCATATAGCACACCTATGTCCACTTACTATAAGTAGTTACCTAAGGTTTCATCATTCTAATAAGGCATATGTATTTTGTCTTCAGTCTCTTAAGTTGTCTCAAAAACACGCTCAATTTCAAAATATAATCCTAAACTAACTTTATTCTCAATGTCGTTATTATTTGCAAGAGTAGGAGTATCATTCACTAAATTAACATTTAATTATTTCGCCTAGCAATCTTTTAGAGAAACATCATCAAGTTGAACTTGACTTATATAGAATAGCACCTAGCACCATAAAGCTCTTTAGAGCACACTCTATCTTTTTTGGCACAAACCAATTACAAGGCTCCTCTAGGAGTATGTGGTAACCATACATAACTCCATTGTAAATCCTCCTTGGAGGTTAATTACATTATATCTAATTGATTATTTTTAGCATAAACATACTATATAGTCCTTCAAAGGTACATGGCAATCGCACATAAACCCATTATAAATCTTTTCAAGATTGTTCTTGGAGGCATGTGGCAACACTCTTAATTCTTTCTAACATAAATTAACTCCACCATCCCTCTAGGGTACATAGTAGGTGTGCGTAAGCCCATCATAAATCCTCTCTCGCATTGCCCTTGGAGATAAGTGGTAGCACCTCTATTACGAATGACTTTAGCATAAATCTACCATTTAGCTCCTCCATAAATACATAGTTATTGTACGTAAGCTTATTGAAAATCCACTTTAGACCTAAATGGCGACACCTTCACACCATTAAGTGATCATACTTACATTTGAATTAATTTAGCATAACCCTACTATTCGAATCCTCTTAGAGTACATAGCAGCCTAGTTGTAGACTAATAATGTTAAATGAATTACTACAACACTTAAATTAATTTTGCATAAGCCTATCAGGAAGTCACTTAAGAGTTATGTTGTTGCACACTCAAAATTAGCCATCAAACCCTTCAAGTGGCACATGACCAACATGCCATACCTTATTGCAATACTTAACATTTGACAATAAGACCTCTAGAGTGAGGTGAAGACCTGGACATCATCATGATGCTTGACACCACTAATAAGACCCCATGAATGAGGCTCATATTTGAACTGTACTACATCACTTGATGATGATGTTGAAACCTCCGAATGAGGCTTGACGTAGAACACCGTCATACTACTTGATTTTCATGAAAATCTCACTAGCAAGACACATAATTGAATTTGACTCAAACAACTAAGTGTCGTGATAAGGCCTCATTAGTGGGGCATTCATTTAAATTTGATTTAAGTAGCTAAATATTGGGATAAACTATCTTCCAAGTGAAGCTCGCACACCATTTTATGGAACTACAATGAAATTCTTCTAGGGAAGCTCACCTAAAAAGCTAATGAGAATGGGCCAATGCCCCACTCATACACTTCTCCTACACATCCAACATCAAGAACAAATGCACACTTAAAAGTCTACTAATCAACTAAGCACATACACGATGTTGACTAGAAGAGATTCTCATATGAAGAAAAGAACGAATCTCAACAACATTTGAACATAAAAAAAAATGTAAAATCAAGCAACATCTGGCCTCGTGAAAGAAAAACAAAAACAAAAAGCAAAAGTAACTACATACGCTGAAGAATAGCGCAAAGCAACCTTAAATAGAAAGATTCTCTAGATTATTCGCATTGATGGAAATTCACATTAACCATTCTAAATAACACTCAAAGCATGAAGCATTGCCCATTTCAATCTTTTCTAAGTTACCTAAAGGGGTGAAATGCATACACCACCAGTCGACACTTAAATGTCATCATCTACCTAAAATAATGAACATAAGGAACATTTAATAAAGCCTAAATCCAAGCACCAAGGGGCGTCCAAGCACCTCTGATAGTTAGGTGCCCAAGCACCTTTTGTAGCCCATGCCCAAGCTTCCCCATTAATCGGGCACCCAACAAATGTTCGAGCACCGCAAACAATTGAGGGCCTAAGTATCTGGGTATCCCAAATTCTTGCCCTAAGCAAGCCAGATTGCGAGACCTTAAATTTGCTCTTTATGTAAAACAAATTAAATACAAACCCTAATCCCTTAGGAGAGGACCTAC
The DNA here is from genome assembly GCA_014898725.1 of Jacaranda copaia. Classification (NCBI taxonomy): domain Eukaryota; kingdom Viridiplantae; phylum Streptophyta; class Magnoliopsida; order Lamiales; family Bignoniaceae; genus Jacaranda; species Jacaranda copaia. The sequence continues at coordinate 416,367 of JACGDI010005424.1, read as the reverse complement.
TTTCTATAGACGTCAAGAAATGCCCTCTAAAACCTAACACATGGCAGATTTCACCCCAATGACCCTTGAATGAAATACTCTCTAAAGAAAGTGAGAGAAACTAATTAGATCATGGAACTTGTTGACAAACTCAAAAGGCCTCCCAATCATAAAACATGCAAGTAAAATCTTCTAAGTCGTGCGTGAAGCGATCTCTTATAAACATCCTCAACCTTCTTTAGAATTGCAAAACTTAGTTTTAAGAAATTTTCCTAAGACTCCTGCAATGTCATATTATTTTCACCATTCTTGGCATTCAAGTGATCCCTTTCATATAAAAGAAAAAAGGCGAATAAGTGCCCAAAATCATTTGACAAAAATTCCAAAACTTATGGAAAAGGTCAGATACATTAGAGTGGGCGTAGGCCACCCAACCAAGCACCAACCACCAACATTTGCTTCACCGGGTGCCCACCTAGCAACCCCCACGCCTGTTAGTCCAAGGCGATCAACAACCTTCGATAGCAATGCTCTTGCCACCACCTTCTCTCATTTTCGAGAAGTCTAGTTTGACTTGAATCCTAACTTGATTTGAGTCCCACCTTCACAAGGTTGACTCAATTAATGAAATTTAATTAATTGATGATCATATTTTAATGAATTAAGGTAAAAAAAAAGTTATTAGTGGACTTTGCATTATTTGAATAAGAAAATAATTTTTTAAATCAAAAATAGAGAAACTTGATGATATGATCAATTAAGTTCACAAGAATGAAAAAATAAAAACAACTAAAAACGCGTAATGATTCAAATAAATAAAATAAAGAAAAAAGCCTAGAAAGCCCAATTAATTAAACCCACCATCAAGGGTATCAAAAGCTTAATAGGCTAAAGTCCATCAACAAAAAAATAATATAAATATTAAGTTTCAAAGAGAAATTGAATACGAAAAAACATCGTAAAAAATTCTTAAAATTTCGAGAACATTCAAAAACTGAGAACTTTTTGTATTACGTTCCAAGAAAGAAAAAATCTAAAACTCTATTTACTATTAAGATGGATCGTAACTTCATTTCCACACAATACCAATAATATATATAATGTTTGAAAAGATATTAAATTAGAGAGGGGAAGAAGAAATTATATAAATTCAAAAGAACAGGAGAAAAAAAGAAACATAACACGAGAAAGAAAACGAGAAAAAGATTCAAAAACTTTATTGATATTTTTGTGGATGAAACTAATTTAATTATACATTACAAAGTGTAATTAATGATTATTTTTTTTAAAGGGGGGAGG
>JACGDI010005424.1:319253-408699 GCA_014898725.1 Jacaranda copaia | reverse complement strand
AGCTTCAATTAAATCTAAAGTAGATGAATATCAAAATATGATTATAATATCAAGATACATTAAACTTAAAATATATTTATTAGAAAACATTCTATAGATTTATCTTTTTCTCACTCAAATATCTTACGTGCTTTAATAAATAATACAAGAACTTTCTTATTATTTTTATTTTTTAATTCTTACTGCACTTTCGCAAATGTATAATTACATTTTGAAACTTGTTTTATTTAGTTTGTATACGATTATTTAGTATTCATTTGTGAATAGTGGAATTAAAGCTTTTTTTTTTTTTTAATAAAGTTCCATTAACCAAAACTTGAAATATTGAATCAAATTAAATCAGAAATTTTTTACTTTGGTATAAGGGGTGCACATGGCACACCCCTAAATATAGCTAAGAGTGTAATTAGATATTAAACAGATCGAATACATTGTTTTCATATTTATATCTAATTAATTTTTCGAATATTTGGATATAGATACGAATTTGATGAATATTTAAGCATGATATTCAAATTCATATCCATCAAATATTAATCGAATTTGAATATATATATATATTCGATTATCATTATTTAGATGTATCTATATTTGATTAAACTTACCCATATTCGAATTATTTTTTTTTATATTCATATCCGATAAAAATTATTTAGATATCCATTTACAAATATATGAATCTATTAACCTATAACAAAAGTATATTTTTAATTAATAGAAGAAATTATATAAATTCATTAAAAAGAAAATAATAAAAAAAATATAATTTCTAATTAATAATTGATTATATAATTAATTATTAGAGCTAATTAATATTAATAATGATATTTAAGTATATTAATTATAAAATCAATAAACAATAACTATATTGATTAACTTCATTCTTCAAGTTTATTCTCTATATTATGATAATTTTTAAATTTTTTCTTTTTTCTTTCCAATTTTTCAGTTGTAATTTATATATGTTCATATAGGGATTATAAAATTTTTGTTAAAAAATATAAATAATATATTATTTAATAAATATTTATTCAAAGCGAAAATTAAACAGATTAGGTACACATTTACTATATTTGTATCTATTTATAATCAAATATTTACTAATCGAATATGAATAATATCCGCGTTAAACGGATGCAACTAAATCTTGTATAAATAAACATGAATACGGATGGTAAATGGATTTTCAAATATTCATTTACAACCCAAAATATAGCCCATGTTTGGTCTATTATTTTTATTTTCAATTTCTCATGGGCCTTTTAGACCTAAACTAGGCCCAAGGCCTTCAAGTAATCTCAATGCTATTAAAGCTACCACGAGGCCGCCAAGTAGCACATGGTCTAGTGATATAAGTCTAACCACATTATATGAAAGGTTAAGAATTCGAGTCTTAATGGGTTCCTGAAATACATGCGTGTATATTAAAGAGAAAAAAAAGGCTATCCCTAGGCCTTTTGGTGACAACTTTTCTAATTCAAACACGATTAGTTGGTTTTCTTAGACAAATTTACATATGGATTCCGTCAGAATTTGAAAATTTAAATCTGAAGGAATGTTTTAGAAATATCTTTTATTTAGAATTTTGCACTAATAAAGAAGAAACATTATCATGATTGATTAATAATTAGATTTTACTTGCTCAAAGTACATTTTTTTGTAAATAATTGTAGCATAAGCCTTCGTCAATTCCAAATTGAAAAGGAGGTGAGGTGTGCTGCTTCTTTACGGATTTGATTGAATTAGCACTGCTGTCCTTATGCCCAATCTCTTTTACTTGGAGAATAGCTCGAATCCTTTATTTGTACATTGGGAGTTGACACCTCAAATTCATTTTTATTCAATCAAACCAGAAGCCTTACATCAAATAAAACACGGCACACTTTTTTATGAAAATTCAGACCACCAATAAGACTGAATCAGAATCAAGATCCGACCTATTAATAATAGGATGGATGTTAGAGAGTTTCAAGCCCTTATACCCAACAGTAGACGATTTTCCTTTTCCTTTTTTTCTTTCTTTCTTTCTTTCTTTTTTTTCAGGGGTGGGGGGAGGAGTAGATATGGAAGAATAAATATCTGATTGTCATACAGTAATACAATTACAACGCTTATCTAATTGAAGAACTTAATTCAATAGAAGAATTCCTTGGTGCACTATCGCAATCTTCCAATCCATGGTCGTCGTATTATTTTCACACACAAATGCAGCATCCAACAAGTGAAACCGACACAGCAGAACAAGAACAAAATCCGGGACCACTATGCAATAACTCACAACAGATTATTATTACACATTATAAACCTAAAGATTAAAGTGCTCCGGCTCCTCAGAGCCAGCTCCGATGCTAGTCCATGGAAACAGCACACACGACAACACAATTATTGTTAAGCTGTCAGGCGCCAAATTGAAGACATCATATTACATAATCCGACCATTCAGAAATAAAAGAAGTATGATCCATAGACTCCCCAGGAACATCATCATGCTTTTTTGGCTGCTCTTTTCCTCCAACCAATCTTGCTGGGTTCCCCACAGCTGTCGTTCTTGGAGGCACGTCTATCAAAACAACCGACCCTGCACCAATCTTGGCCCCCTCTCCAATCTTCACATTCCCTAGTATTGTTGCGCCAGCACCAATCAAAACTCCATCACCAATCTTGGGGTGTCGGTCACCACCCGACTTGCCAGTTCCACCTAATGTAACATGGTGGAGAATGGAAACATTGTTTCCAATTACAGCAGTCTCGCCAACCACAACTCCAGTTGCATGATCAAAAAGGATGCCTTTGCCAATTTTCGCAGCAGGGTGGATATCAACTGCAAAGACATCTGAGATTCGCGATTGAAGTGCTAGTGCCAGAGGCCTCCTAGATTGAGTCCAGAGCTTATGAGCCACTCTGTGAGCCTAACAGTACAAATGTGATCAATGAATTAGTAGTGGTGGAAAGCTTTATTGGGAATTATACACACGGGATGAATCAATTGACTAATCAAATCCCACTAGGCCCAAAAAATTAGGGCTATGTTTGGTTACGTTTTGGCAAAACAATTTTGTTTAGCTAAAATAAAACCAAACATATATACTTTTTCCCTCCAAAATGCCAAGTTAAATTTCCAAAAATACCCCATTCTATTCTTAATTATCCCCAAAACTTCCCTATTTTCCAATATATATATATATTACATACATATCATATAGATATCATATATATTTTATCATTATTCTTACTATAAAAAAATTATTCAATTCCATTTTCACTCCCAAAAACCCAACAAAAAAACATCGATTTGATTGCTACGGTAAAAATTGTCTGATTCCAAAACAAAAACAAACATACCAAAACTTTCTAGAATAATTTTCTACCTAATTCCCAAAACATAAACAAACATTCACCACATTCCCCAACTCTACTCCCAAAACTCATTCTCCCTAAACATATAATACAAAACATACAATTTATAAGCAAACATTACCTAGAGTTCTCTAACTACTGTATTCAGCAACCAACTAGTATATTTTTTGGTAGGGAAATATGTACATGAGACAAGAGACTAAATTGAGGGTGGAGAAAATAGAAGGATCTAGAGTAAAATCACTAGTGAAGTGCATACTCTATCAAATAAGTTCGGATATGATGAATAAAGAAAAAACATTCAATAGTTTTTATTCTCATGCATACAAATTGTAATCTTAAAGTGGTACACAATTGCTCATATATACACTATTAATACACATGGATCTTGATGTCAAAATAATTAAGAATACACCATTTCACCCTATGATTACAAATCCTTTTAAGCTGCCACTATTACTTTCATAGGACATGGGAGCAATATGTGCACAAGATTTCAATATCTACTCTTTATTGGTGCAAACTCCAACCAATTTCCATTCCTATTCATGACCGAACTTCACAAATCAAATTAATCTTGTTTTTTAATCTGGTTCTTTAGAAACTAGGCTGAATTAGTAAAAATTTGTTGAACAACAATATACTTTACTTCAGAACTATTCTTGACGGTTCATGCCTTTGTCTAATAAATAAAAGGTTTGTACCTTTGAATCCAAAGCATGCATAGAAAGATACATCACTGAGAAACAAAAAAATGCCCATAATCCCCAGATTCTATCCTAGAAAAAATGTTTCTTCCCTCAAGATAATCAAGATATCATACATGAATTATATGTAAACCTATATTGTACATGAATTACTAAGAAAGGGCTAATATACATGCATATGTGCATACATACATATATACACAGAAATTTGAGCTCTTGCTTATATAGGATATACAGCAATAGAAAAAGAAATGATTTTCAGCTTTATGAAAATGGCATGCCTAAATATACTTCCTCTCCTGATATAGATGGACTTGGCCACAGCATCCTCTTGACCAGACATCCCAAGGCAGTGTTTCACTATATCATAACAATTTGAGAGTAGCTATATAAAGTTCAATGAGAATTTTGGTGAAAATATGGATAATCACTCTTTTGGTGTTCTCTAATGATGGAATCCTGAATTTTGCATGAGTTACACAAAAACAAAATAAGGACAGAATCAATAACCAGAAGGTTAAAGAAAAAAAACAAAGGAAAAGAAACACGAAAGACGCAATCTATACCAATTTCTATATATACATGTATAACACAAAATTTTCTTTTAGTGCCAATTTCTCTGTCAAGTCCCAACTCTCAGGCTAGGGTTTGAGTTGGATAGGTATATATGGGAGTGAATAGATACAGGGGAAAATGCAATAACAAGATAACTGTCAGTCCCAGGGCTTAAACGAATGAATGGTAAACTTGACCAAAAATTCCAAAATAAAAATATAAATTTATACACACACACACACACACACACACACACACATATATATATATATATATATATATAGAGAGAGAGAGAGAGAGAGAGAGAGAGAGAGAGAATAAGCATCCGTGAAAGCAACAATAACAAGAGAACTACAGCCCACAGAAAAATTTGAGCAAGCACAACTAAAATATGAAAATTATAAACAATTAACACAAATTGTAACTAATAAAAAAGACTAAATATACCTGGCAGGCGAGAAATCCCTTATAATTCAAAAGGCAGTGGGAGAAGGAAACGCAGGCGGGATCACGATAACGGGCGGCGCGTAGGTCGGCAACGGTGGCGGAGCGGAGAGTGGGGTCGGTAGAGAAGATGTTGAGGAAGAGATCATAAAGTAGCGTCGACAGCAGCGTAGAGGAGCAGAGCTTGTTGCCGAGGTGGAAGGAGAGAGAGCGCTCCAAGGAAGAGTGAGAGAGGATAGTAGAGTACACATAACTCGCCAGAGCCGGTTCGGCTTCGGCGTCTCTCCGAGCCTCCGCTTTGATTTGAGCCCACACCCACTTCTCCTCCTCCTCCTCCTCCGACCCCGGCGGCGGAGGGAGCGGTGAAGGGTGGTGGAATTCTCCCGCTGGCATTGGAGGTGAGGTACTTGGTTTCTGTCTGTGCTGTGTGTTGTGGGATGTGTTGTACTGAGTTACATAAATATTTGGGTTATCAAATTTATAATAGAATCTAATGGCCCTAATTTTCTCTATTTGTGTTCTCCTTTTTCGTGCATTGTGTTGGGTGTGAAATGAGAATGCAGTGGCTTCGGGAATTTTGAGAAAGGTGAAACGAAAATAATGTGATTGTTTGTTTATAAACTTTTAATATATTTTTCAATTTATCAAATTTAAATAAATAATATTTTTTTTTTAATCTCACTTGTAAAATATAAAATTCATTCTTCAAAATATTATTACTATTCATACTCTAATATATTTTTAAATACAAATTATTTGTCATAAATTATTCTCTCCATATTATATATATATATATATATAACCATACTATACAATTCATTCAATCTATATACACATATATTTATAAATACTTTTAAACTGTCTATTTCACCCCACAACTAACTAAAAAGTTATTAATGAGACATCTTGTCTATTTTTAAAATACAAATAAATAAATAATTTTCTCTCAATTCATTATTTGCTTACCACTCAAAATACAAATAAACAATCATCACATTTTCTAATCTCATTTCTCAAAACCCATTCTCCCAAAAACTTTTAGGAGAATGCCGAAATTTACATCCAAATAAAGCCAACATTTTAATGTAATAATATTATAGATTTTAATAAAATTTATGGCTGTGAACCTGGCTGCTTTGATTCTCATTTTTTGTTTTATGTGTTTTGAAATATATTTTCATCTTTCTTATTGTTTTTGTGTGTGAAATGAAATATGTTAATGTAAAAATTTTAAAAGTATTGTTTAAAAATAATCTCTTAATATAATAATATTAAATGCTTGAGTGTAATATAGTATAAAAATATTGTGATTAATTTATTGTAATTCTATTATTTCCTTTATGCCTTATTAATTAAATTACATTGAATGAAAAATTATTATTTAATTTAATTGAGTCCTAATGTCGGAGAAAGATAAGGGAATTATTATTTAACTAACAAGTGAATTTAATAATTTTGAGCAAATAACTTGCGATATGTGTGCGCCATCGCACTAGTTTTCGGTTGTGAGATTTTAGGTGATGCTTGATTTTGTTTGAGGGGTTTCGAGAGAGTATTTTGGCAAAATACGTTGTTGGTATATTGAAAAATATAGAGACATGGAATTGTATTTAATTTTAATATAGAAGAAATACAAATTCTATTATGCACAAATCAACCAGGGGCACAAAGCGTTTGTGTGCATCGATGGCCGACCCATTATTGCCATCCCTAATTGTTATGAACGTATATGCTGCTTGGTGTTTCATGCGTATGCTATAGCAATTTGAATTTTTCATTCTGTCCTGTATTCCATGTTCGTTCTTATTTTATAGCCTTTGCTTGGACTTGTGATGACATATGCCGACTCGAGCAAGGATCCAAAAGTCCAACTGTTCATACATTTGTCAGTCTACTTCAATGGATTTTGCTGTTATTTTACTCAGCATTTTGCGTTTATTACCATATTTGCCAAATAAATATTATAGTACTAAATATGGCAATTCAGAATTAGGATATGCCTTAGACTTGGAATCAAATTTCCAAGTAAAAGTAGTGATACAATCGGTATCAATGCTGGGAAATCTGTTAGCTGAAAAGCCGTTGTGCTGAGTTTGTCGCTAGCACCACGCACCCAGTGTAAGTAAAGCTTGAAGTATAGGCAGGACAACCCAATCCAGCTAGGCCGTCTGATGTGAGTAAAGTTCGGAGTGTGTGCAAGTCATCTCGATACCACTTGGTTCTCGATTGAGCTGATTGTGGCATGCTTCTTATGCTCGATTGTGGAGTCATATCGAGTTTCGGTATTGTGAAGTCACTGGACTGTGCTATTAATGATAACATTAATCAAATGTCGATATTTTTTTCCCTATATCACCCTAAAAATCCAAAATAGAGATTAATGATGTGAGACCTAGAAAATCAAATTTGCATAAATCTTTTACTAAGTAGCTAGAGATGTAATGTTTTGAATATGAGACAAGGTATGTATAAAAACAAGGCTCAATAAGAAAAGATTTTTCTCCCTTTTTTGTTTAACGTAAGTTTTCAGAAAATTTATGATTCTAATATACCCACGTCTCTTTTTTACCTGATTTAAACATTAGAGGGTTTTCACTGGAATCCTTTCAGCACCCCTAACCATTTTTGTCTTGTAGATAGCTTAGACAGATTGTTAAAGCACCTTTAATCAGCCTTCCATTCATTACTCAAGTAGAATTCTTATATATTTTTAGTGTTGTTTGTGGAAAATCAATTAGAGATAGAGATATGAGAAGAAAAATAGCTAATAACTAGGCACGTCATGAATTTAAGGACAATGCCCAATCGATGTCTCATAATCCAGTCCTACAAGCGAATGAGAGATAGGGGAGGAATTTCAATCTGGCTTAGTTTGCTGTGGAGCAATTTACTAACTTGGTTGTTGTGATGGTGGACGCAATCTTATCAACGCATGAATTGATCCCTCAAAACTAGGGCTAATATTAGTGCCAAGATTAACCTTTTTTTAAGCTCTAGAAAGCAAAGCTCACACTTATCAGTCCACTTAAATGGAGTCTTTTTCTAAGTCAGGCTAGACAATAGGGTTGCCATTTTTGAAAAATCATGCACAAACCTTCTATAATAGCCCACCAAAGCCAAGAAACTTCTCACCTCGATCATTGTCTCCAGTCTTTTCCATTTTGGCACTACTTCAATCTTAAATGAATCAACCATAATTCCATCTCAAGAAATGAAATGTCCCAGAAAGGCTACTCTATCAAGCTGAAACTCAAACTTACTGAACTTAGAATAAAGTTTATGTTCCTGAAGGTTTTGCAATACCATCCTCAAATGTTCTTCATGTTTGTTCTCACTCTTTGAATAGACCAAAATATTATCAATAAAGACAACCCCAAATTGGTCTAAACACATAGTGCATCAAATCCATAAATGCTACGAGGGCATTAGTCAACCCAAATGGCATCACCACAAACTCAAAATGATCGTATTAAGTGTTTAGTACTGCCTTAGGTATATCCTCATCTCTAATCTTTAGCCGGTAGGATCCTTGACTAGGATCCATTTTAGAATAAACTCGTGATCCTTGTAATTGATCAAAATGTTCCTCAATTATAGGCAAAGGATACTTATTCTTAATCATGACATTGTTTAAGCCTTGATAGTCTATGCACATCCTCAAGGTCCTATCCTTTTTCTTTATAAAAAGCACTGGCGCTCCCCAAGGGGATAACTTGGTTGTATGAACCCACTTTCAAGTAGTTCTTGTAACTACATCCTAAGTTCATTAAGTTCTATTGATGTCATCCTATATGGTACCTTAGATATTGGATTTGTTCTTGAAAGAACCTCAATAGAAAATTCCACTTCACGATCGAGGGGTAACGAAGTTAACTCCTCAGGGAGCATATTAGGAAAACTTGCAACTATTGGGACTTTATCAATCTTAACCTTGTCCTTCGAATTGATCAAGTAAGCCAAGCATCCTGTCTCACTCCTTCTTAGTATTTCACTGGCTTGCATTGCTAAAATCAAAGTCATCCTAGTTGGCTTTCATTCCCCAGTCAGCTCTATTATCGGTTTTTTGGGTTCACACAATCTAACTACTTTAGAACAACTATCAAGATGGGCATGGTATTTAGACAACCAATCTATCCTTAATATAGTATCATAACCTTTTATAGGCAGTAACATTAAGTCCACATAGAAATCTCTACCACTTATATGTATATCACAAACATTACAAAATCTACTCATCAGCATACTAGAGCTTGTAGGAGCATTCACTTCTAAGTCATATGATAAATTTTCCACATAAAGGTTTATTCACATAATGAGTAGATATGAAAGAATGAGTTACACCAGGGCTAAATAAATTTTTTCCTAAGTGTTGGGAAATTAGAACAGTACCTTTTACCATATTAGTTGGACCTGGGACTTTTTCACCTTTTAGCGTATATATTCTAGCTAGAATTTTTGGTTTGGCATTATTTGAGTTTCCTAGACTGTGTGTATTTCCTTTAGATAAACTCTAATTCACCGATTGTTACCTCTTTTGTAGGTAGTCTTGGAAGAGATATTGGTCACTACCACATGCTGAACAACAGCCTATCTTTCTCTAACACTGATATTCTTCATATCCTGAGTATCCACAGTAGCTGCACACCGTGTCCCTTTTCCTAGTACTGACTAATCTAGAGGTTTCAATTGGTTTTGCTAGTGGGGTTGTTGTATTATTACTGTAGTTGTTTCACTCCTTATGCTTGGGTCCTCCCTCCTTGCTAGTTCTTTAAGCTAGACGAGACTTTTTTTCAGCTTTATTCATGGCCTCCAACTCAGCTGGCCCCTGGTCTATCTTCAGAGCTTTTTCCACCGAAGTCGTGTAGTTAAGTATATCCATGGGAAGAAGTGCCCTTTGTATGTTAGGGCGAAGCCTCTTCAAAAACTTTCTAACTCATCTTAGTTCATCATCTAGCATATACAACACATGCTTAATTAGTCGTGTTTGCTTAGCCTCATATTGGGCAACTAAGAGGCTTCCTTGTTGCAATTGGTTGAGCTCATTTTTTCTTTATTCGCGAACTAACTTCAGGATGTACTTATTGTCATACTTCTTAAGGACGTTTTCCCAAGTTCTACTAGTTTGTTGTTGTCTCCATCTTCACTCTACCAAGTTCCACCAATGATGTGTTGGACCCTCAAAGGGAATGCTACAAAATTGACCTTATGCTCATTATTATAGTCAAGTACACTATAGTTGTTTTCAATACTCTTTATCAAAAGTTCAGCTTTTTGATCATCAGGCTCCCTGATGAAATGTTGTGGTAAAAAATGTAAGAATTGATCAAGTGCCGTATTAGGAAGTGGTGGTCCTCTAGGTTGTTGGTGGTTTTGAAGGGCTTGCATGAATTTTTACATTGCTGCTACCATTTGACTTAATTGATCATTACTTGTTGGTGGTGGTTGGGGTGGAGCTTTTTTATGTTCTACCTCTGTAGGGGTGGTAGGTACATATCTCAAGGTTTCTTGTTCGTCCCTTGATTGACTTCATGAAGCATTAACTAGGAATCTTCCTCGATGAACCCCATGTCTGAGATCCATTCCTAAATAAAGTGATTGCTATTAGTAGTCTATACCTAATGAAATATGAAGTGGGTGTGAAATAAGGTAAAGCAAAAATATTTATCAAATGTCATGAATACTTAACATGAATAATATAAATATCTTTTATTATCAGTTAATAAATTGATTTGATTAACTTTCAATTTAGTTACTACTATTATTATTCTCTTCTAATAGTTGCTTGCATACGTTTTCTTTGAATAAATCAAAGACTCTAGTAGTTCTCATGATGAAGAGGAAATAAAAGAAAGTTTTTATAACTCCACCAAAGTTTCATACACCATCACCCTTCATTTGTACCAAAATATCTAATACTAACTAGAAGTTTGTTTTATTCATAGCAACTACAAAATAAAGAACCTTATCTATTGAAATAATGCAAATGAAAATTTTAAACTAAGGGTCCTATCAAACTTTAAATAATAATTCTCCTATTCTAATCTTTATCATTTCCTTCATTTGGATCTGTGGCTTCAATATCCTTATTTGAGCCCACTTCGTCTAAATATTCCTTAGGGTCTTCTTCATTTTCCTCATTGCGCTTTTCCTCAGCTGGTTCTACTTTCTCTGGCTCATTGATAAAATGAGCTAACAAATGTTGGGTTTCCTTAAGACCTTTCATGGATATCCTAAACACATTTTGATCTTGATGACATTGCTCCAATAACTTGTTTTTTTGACAATTCAACTCCTATTGATAGACTTTTAGCTATTATTCTAACTCTGCACATATATTCTTATAGCGAACGTGTTCTTTTCTATGGTTGCCCTTATCATCCTCAAGCTTATGCACAATTAAGTTTGGCAATCTTTTTGAGGTGCATTGAATTTCTTAGAAATGGATTGTCTGTATTTAAGGTTGTATCACTCACTTCTTCTAACCTTAATCACTCAGGGTGAAGCGCCTAAATGATGAATTGACTTACATAGGCTTTGGCTTTCCAACTTATCCTATAAAACCAAAAGAACCTAGATTAATAAATAAATAAAAAGAAAATAAGAAACAAAAAATATAAATTCTTTAAAGTTTTAAGTCCAAATTCCATAGTCTGAGAATCATATCCCAATGTAGCCTAAGTTTAAAACCTAGGCTCTAATACCATTTGTCATGCCTTGGGCCTACGTGCCCATTGGATAAGAGAATTACCTCTAAGAACTCCATCCAACAACATTGCCTCATATTTAAGTCCTTTTGGGTGAAAAGATACTTCAAGCTATTGTGGTCAGTATACACTATAAAGTTTTCCCTATACAAGTAATGTCTCCACTTCCTTAAGGCAAACACAGTTGTTGTTAACTCTTAAGTCATGAGTAGGGTAGTAATGCTTATAGGGTTTCAACTTTCTTGAGGTATATGCTATTACCTTACCATTTTGCATCAAAACACATCCCAAGCCTTTTTTATAAGCATTCGTATACACTACAAAATTCTCAGTACCCTCAGGTAAGGCTAATATTAGTATTGAGGTTAACTTTTCTTACCACCTGTCATGCCTCAAAACTGAACTATACAGTTATATCTCAAGGTGTGAAACTCAATCCCAAAAAATAAGTTGCCAATCAAAATTATAACCTTAAGTAAGACTCCAAATATTCTTAGTAGTCCGAATAAATCTAAACATAGAAAAACTCAAAATGCTTAACCCTTTATCTTCTACAAGTAAGTTCATTAAACAAAAAAGAAAGAAAGAAAAGAACTAATTCTTCTATATGGCAACAATATACTAAAATACTACTAATTCATCATCAAAAGACTTTCAACTATGATTCTCATCAAAAATGGGTTCAACATCTTCAGTAGGACTAAGGTCTAAATCTGCTAGAAGGAAATTTAAAATATAGAAATGTGAGTAAAGGACTCAGTGAATGCCAAATGTGTGCAATGCGTTCAAGAGCATATCATGATCAAAATGATGCTTGGTGATAAACATTTGAGAAAAACGATGATAAGCAATCATGCGTTATATAGTAGTAAAAGAGGAATATAATAGTAAATATTTTTTTTAAAAGGCCAACAATTAAATATAATGATCGAACCAGTGTTTGTTGTAATTAGTCAACCTTATGACTTTCATTGTAACAGTCCCCCATAACTCCAGCTAAGGCACAACCTTACCAAATAGTGCCCAAGCCTAGAAGCTCGAAAAATCCTACAACCTATCTCAACCACAAATAGTTTCTATTGTGCGCTAGGGGGATTAAGCTATAGGGGCTTGGGATTCAACCAACAAGCCTATTGCTGCCCGGTGAAGTCTTTCACACACTTATACTAAGTTGAATCCAATTAACATTAATAGTAGAAGTAACATAAATTTAGTCATTAGAAAGAGATCATAAAAGAACACGCTTTCTTTTTAACTTGTAACAAAATAAGAAAATTTTATGTGCACAGTGGAATATAAATATAGTATAGTATAAATTGAAGAAAAGTTTCATACAATGCATTATAGTATATAACCTTTTGGATTTTGAAAGGTATTATTATACATTATATATAGGCATAGGCACTCACAATACTCTACATTCATTCAATTAATGATCTCCAAAGGGCTAGCTTGAATAACTTGCTAACTAATGATAATAATTATACCAATTTAATCTAATGAATACTTTAATAAGGGTTTAAACTTTCACACTCATTCTAGAATACCCATATAACACTTTTATGATGAATACCTAGAAAGGCCCAATACATGAGCAATTCTTTGTGACAAGCCCAAATGGGAACCTTACTTGTTACCCTCGTCAGAAGTACCCATTACACAATCATGAACTCACAAGCACCACTTAAAGATTTTGAAGGCTAAATACAATTCTCAACTTTTCAATTAGCAATTGACCTCCAAAGATTTCAAGAAATAAATAATCTTCATTTAAGAGTAATTTTTTATACTAGCATAAAAGCTGGACACAAGTTATAACACTCTTGTAGCATTAAAGATTAAAGAAACGTCATTAACTTAGCCACAATTTTTTGGAAATCAAAGTTGTTCCAAAAGCATACCACAATTTTACAATAGTAAATTTTCATAACTTTCAATAAATAAAATAAATAATATGAGGTTTTAATATTTCATTTATTATTTTTCTGAACAATCTCAAGTTTATATACATAAATGGAAGAAAAATCAAAACACATCTATTGTCATGCTAATAAATCCCTCAAGTTAAAAACAATCCAGACTTAGTATGTACTCAGATAGTTAAACTTGAAAAATTTTAAAAAAATAACTACGTGGCTTGAGTTCGTGAAAATTTCTTGTAATAATACTAACACATCAAAGTTTCTTAGTAAAATTTATCATTTTAAAATACCATCATTTGTATGGCCAAACAAATTTCTAAATTGAACCTACCCAAACTTGCCATTTTGTCTAGTAGGCTATTTTTTTTTGGATTTGTATAAGATTCAAGTAAACTTATTTAGACGTGAATAACATAATTTAAATATGGGATTATACATACAAAGAAGGTAGAACAAGAGTTGACAGCATTGAGATTTCTTGGCAATTCTTTTCTTGCCCTACTGTTCGGGATTTCTTCAAATGAAAGGAATGAGTTGAGAACTTTTTAAGGAAAATTATTTTGCTGGAAAATATGGACATCTGAATGTGTGTTGTAGAGAGAAGAAGTTATTTGGTGTAATATGGAGAAGAAGGCCTAATAAATTAGATGTTCTAAAAGGACTAAAAGTGTTGAAAATTTATCCATATCTACTTAATTGCTAAGTTACTATTTCTTCTCCCCCCTCCCTTTTATCAATTTTGATTAAAAAAAAATAATTCTAATAAACAAGATTTAATTATTTCTTAAATAATTGACTAATCTCAATTAATTAAAGTTTATAAACAAGACCTTGGGAAAGAATTTGATCCCCAAATTCTAACTTGAATTTGCAAGGACATCAACGTGATTTTTTCATAATTCCTCCTTATTTTCCCAAGTCACATTCTCTATCTTATGGTACCTCCATGGAATTTTTACAAGTGGGTTTTGTGCATAACTTTTGTATTCTTAATCTTGGACTTAGACTAGTCGCCTTTGTACATCAAGTCTTCTTGAAGTGACAAGTCCTCATATCTTGTGATATCCTAAGGATCCTCTTGATACTTATGTAGTTGTGACACATTGAAGATAGTATGTATTCCCAAAAAGTTTGATTGTGAAATAAGTTGATAAGCTGCTGCTCTAATCCTTGTAAATCCTTTTCTAAGTAACAATTCAGAAGTTCCATATCCCCAACACTAAATTTAAAAAATCTTCTTTTGTCATCTGCTTAGCTCTAAGTCATGAGTTGGACAGTTTTGTTCATGTAGTTCTAATTTTCTTGAGATATAAGCTATTACCTTATCATTTTGTATCAACATATGTCCTAAACCTACTTTAGATACATTAATGTCTACCCAAAATTATCAATGCCATCTTTTAGTGTCGATATTTTAGTGTTGATGTAAATCTTTTCTTAAGATCTTGAAAACTAATCTCATATTTCTAAGTCTACTTAAATGTCACCTTCTTTAATGTTAGTCTGAATCACACATAGCTGCTATTTTTGAGAAATCACAAACCTCATGTGGCAACCAACCAACCCCACGAATCTTCTCATCTCAATTACCATTTTCAGCATTTTCCATTCTAGTATTGCTTCAATTTTGGATGTATCAACCATGATTGCATCATCAGAAATGATATGATCTAAAAAGGCTACTTTATCAAGCCAAAACTCATATTTATTGAACTTAGCATAAAGTTTATGTTCTCAAAGTGTTTGTAATACTATCCTCAAGTATTCTTTGTGTTCCTTCTTAGTATTTGAATAGACTAAAATATCATCAACAAAAACATCCACAATTTGTTCTAGATATGGCCTAAACATATAATGCACCAAATCTATAAATGCCCCAAGTATATTAGTCAACATAAATGGCATTATCATAAACTTAAAATGACCACATTGAGTGTTCAATGTTTTCTTATACTTATCCTTGTCTTTACTCTTTAGTTAGTAGTGCCTTTGTGTAAGACCCATTTTAAATAGACTTGAGATCCTTGTAATTGATCAAAGTTTCTCTATTTTGGCAAGGGGTATTTATTCTCACTCGTAACATTATTCAAGCTTTAGTAATCTATACATATCCTTAAAGTCCCATCCTTTTTCTTTATATATATATATATATATACAAAGCGCTAAGGTGGCCGCAAGCAGATGAACTTGACCAAATATACCTACTTTTGAGTAACGCTTGCAACTATACCTTAAGTTCTTTAAGTTTTTATAGTGCTATCCTATATAGTACCTTAGATATTGGGGTCATTCCTAAAAAGACCTCAATGGTGAATTCAACTTCACGATTTAGGGTGGAGAGGTAAATTCCTCAAGGAATATGTTAGAAATATTTGTAACTATGAGGACTTTATCAATCTTAATCTTGTCCTTAGACCTATTGATCAAGTAGGCTAGGTATCTTTTCTTACCTGTTCCTAGTGCCTCGAAATAAAAGTTATTCCACTTGGCTTTCATTTCTCAATTAGTTCAATTATTGGTTTCCAAGGCTCACATGAACTAACTATTAATAAATATAATAATTGATATGGAGCAAGAGTTCTTTTTGTATTAGGCATGGGGATGCTCGAAATACAGGGTTAGGCCATCATGACCTATCACTGAGATAGCAGAAATAACACGTGATGTAGAAGAGATGTAGAGAATGGCTGGGAAACATAATGGACACTAATAGGGAATAACCACCCTTTAGTGATGAAATCATAGCTAGACCAATTTGCTCCTACTTTCACACTATGAGTATCATAGAGTTAGACTTGGAAAAATATTAATGGTACCTATGGGTATCCAAAGAATATGATAATGGGCCTTATATCCTCAACCTAATAAAATATGGTAATTTTACCCGTCACCTAATTACTCGCTATTTTTTCACCCAACCACAGGTACCCACAAGTTATCCATGAATAAAACCATATATATAAATATAAACTTTTTATTTTAAATTTTTCTTTAATTCTCACAAATAGTACTCTTTAAGGCAATGCATCTAGTTCCACGACAATAATACTATTTGAGTGATATTTAAATTTTTTGTTCAAAAAACTTTTGACATATAATGAAATTTTAATTTAAGCTTTGAAATGTAATATAACTTAAATTTGGTAAATTTTTAATACTTAAGATTTAGTTTTCAAACTACAACAATATTGATATACTTGAAGTACTTATTCAATATAATATTTAAAATTTATAGCATCTTTTATTAGTTTTATTTAGTTTGTGGTAATATGTAAATTACAAAATACATATTAATTTATTGTACAATATATATATAATGAATTATGGGTACACGAGAGTAACACATTACTTGTGGTTATGGGTAAAAGGTGCATTATCTTGTAACCAATAAAATACAAGTAATTTCACCCATAGGTAAATTCACCCGAACCATCATTATCCATCTTGGGTTACCCATGGATACTCATTTATTAGGTCTACCCCAAATTATATTGGAGTGTCGACCCTACAAGACATCTTTATAAATTTGACATTTCATGCTCCACTAGTATCCAAATAGTATTAAATATAGAGGGTTTGTCAATACTGCCAAGGACTGCCTAGAAATGGTTTAGCTAACTCTCTGTAGGTTGTACCATTTACTTAATGAATTTAGTAGTATATTTCTCCACTAGTTTTCTAGCAACAAGCATTATTAGAAGACTTTTCTTAGTGTATTCAACAATTGTGAGGAGGAAAGGAAATCTTTGCAAAGTCACATAAAGTGATTTACTACTAAAGCATCGGAGTTGTCCACTACTTCTTAAGAGACATTGGCTAATGCCTTTGCTCTCATGAGCTAAGAAAATGACCTTTTTCTCTAGTCTCATCAAGAAATTGGCCATTGACTTTGATAACCTACTTTCATGGGCAGAGAAATATATAAGCTTGGAAGAAGTGGAAGCAACCAAAGAGATGGGGGAGAAGTTCAAGGAGAGCAAAGACAATTCAATTGTAGCCAAAAAAGTTAAAATGAAGGAAAACTAGAAGGAATATGAAAAGGTCATTCCTTTCTCACAAAAGTTAGAGAAGTTCACACATTTGGAAGTCTCTTGATCCTAGATCTTGGCGGCGATTGAGTCCACCAGACTTTTAAAGTGATTAGTGTAGGCCAACCAAGCTCCTTTGGGGTCTCAATCTAATAAGTTCTATAAGTTCTGTAATAACTATGGGCATGTCACCGATGCCTACGTATATCACCAAGATGAACTTGAAATATTCATTTGATATGGACATTTGAAAGAATTTTTGGCTGAAAGGCCTATGGTTAGGGATATTGTTATAAAAAATCTACCGAGGAAAGGAAAAGACCCCCTAGAGAGTTGCTTGCACATGATAAACTAAGGAAAGAGAAACCTAGAAAAAAGAATCCCTTCCCACAAAGGAAAAGAATTATTAATATGATTTATGAAGGGCTCATTAATGAAGACTTTAATTAAGCCCATAAAAACTATGCAAGATGCTCAAAGTTGAGCAAATGACAAATGGTTTTGGTAACAAACAGTGAAGAAATAGGACTAATTCTATATTTTGACTAAAAGACTTGTATGATATTTAGGCACCTTACCAAGATTCCCTTATGATTATCACTAACATTGCCAACTACAATGTAGCCTGAATGTTTGTAGATGGAGGAAGCTCGGTGGATATACTATTTTGGGATGTGTTCAGGCAAATGGATTTATGAAATATGAATTTGAAATTTGTCTGCACTTTGTTGATTAGATTTACTGAAGAATCAGTGCAAATTCAAGGGTAAATTTGTTGTTGCTAACTTTGGGAACATATAGAGTTAGGAAAATTCAAATGATACAGTTTTTGGTAGTAGACACCCTGTCAACCTACAATGGTATATTGGGATGACTAACATTAAATGCTTTCCAAGGTATAGCACCTACATATCACATGAAGATTAAATTCCTAATAGGCAACTAGATTGATGAGGTTAAGAAAGACTAACATGTGGCTCAAATATGCTATATCGAGGCTATTAGGATTGGTGTAAGGAAAGATGATATGGAAGTAAAGCATCTTAGAGCCTTCATCTTAATAAGAGAGTTGTAGATAGAGATGGCGCATTGTTTAGAGTGAAACCTATAGATGAGTTGCTCTCTATAGAGCTCATACCAAGGAATCCAGATATCATGACTAAAGTTGATGCCTACTAGCTCACTAATATACTTTGCTAGTTGACTAAGTTTTATGGAAAAATTCAAATATGTTTGCATTTTTTATGGTGGACTTGATTGGAGTTGACCCTAAGGTCACAGAGCACAAGTTGAATGTTGATCCATCTGTGTGCTCAATTGAGAGAGAGAGAGCGAGAGAGAGAGAGAGAGAGAGAGAGAGAGAGAGAGAGAGAGTCATGCCCCAAAATCAAACCATTCAATATAGTCTTAAGATGTGAAACTCAATCCCAAAAATAGAGGTTATCTAACTCAAAATCATAATCTTAAACAAAAGAACACCGAGTATTCAAAATAAATTTAATAAATCCTACAACATAAAACTAAAAAAAAATCTCTAACTTCAATTAAAATCCATAACAAAACTAACATGCTAACATCATCAAATGCTATGATTAATGCAATAGTCCCAAACACTTTAGTTCTAATTCTCATTGAAAAAAAGTCCATCTCCTCACTAGGGTTAGGATCTAGGCCTGCTAAAAGAAAGTTAAATAAAAATAGAATGTGAGCAAAGGACTCAGTGAATGCTAACTATGTGCAATGTGAGTTTGAGATTATGCCATAATCAAAAGATGCTCAGTAATAAACACTTGAGAACAATAGTGAGAAATAATTATAAGCACTTGAAGAACAATGAAAAATAGTTATAAACATTTGACAAGATAGTGAAAAGTAGTTATGCATTATGTAGTAGTAAAATAAAATATAATAGTAAATATTTTTAATAGGTCAACAATTAAATGCAATGATCGAATCAGTGTTTGTTGTAGCCAGTCAACCTCATGACTCTTACTGTAATGGTCCATTATCACTTTGGGCAAGGTGCAACCTTACCAAATAGTACCTGAGCCTAGGCCATCGAGAAATCCTATGACCTACCTCATCCATAAATGACTTCTGTTGTGCACTATGAGGATTAAGTTATAGGGGTTTGGGATTCAACTAACAAGCTCCTTGAAGTCTCTTGTACACCCAAACCAAGTTGGATCCAACTAATAGTAACAGTAAATCTAGTCATCAGTGTTGATCATCGTATTTAACTGCTAGTTTAAAACTATGCTAAAATAATATCAATGGCTTTGAAAGAAATTGCTTTTCTTGCATTACAAAATAAAATAAAGAAATTCATGTGCTAAATGGAATATAATTATAGTGCAATGTACGCTAAAGAAAAGCTTCACTGAATGCATTAAAGTATATAACCTTCTCAATTTTGAAAGGTATTATTATAGATTATATGCAAGTTTAGGCACTCATAATACTTATCATGGGCCGACCTTAACATCTTAAGTCCCAAAACACTTACTACCATAAGAGTAGTATTCAATTCAATTAACATTTTAATTTGATCCATGAATTCTAATCTCAAATTCATCCAAAAGATCAAGAAAATGATCAATAAAACTCTAAAACAAATACTAACAAAAAGTTTCTTTATGTCATTAGCCTAGAACCTACGTACTCACAAAACTTACAAAGAATTTGTTCTTTCATATGTACTTTGTTGATTCACTCATAACTTTCTTTCTCGATATCTGATTAGCTTGATTCTTGCGGTATTAGAAAGTCAAGAAAGACTACTAAAACTTTTATGTTTAAGACATAGTCTAAATTGGCTAATATGAGGGAGAAAAATCAAGTTCATGAGGCAATAATGGTGTGAAAATAGATGTTTAGTTTTCAGGAAATTTTTTGTTGTGACACTAGGTTGTATTTAAGCTATAAATTTTACTACATGTCTCAGATGAAGGTGATTCAAAATTCTATAAAAACCTAAGATATAGATTTATAATTTATCTATTTAAATATTTTTCAAATTTAATTGGGAACTAAGTGAAAAATATATTACAATGTTCTCATGAAAACAAATGACATTTTCTATAGAAAAATTTCTACAATGGCACATCAACGTATTTCATAAATAAAATAAAAACTTTTAGGGTCTACTATTACTGAATTATTCTAGACAAGTTTGAAATTAATTTTTTAAAAATTAATAAATTAAGATACTTCAATTATCAAACATAGCAAATTTAAAAATTAATAAATTAAGATACTTCAATTATCAAACATAGCAAATTCCTCAAATTCAAGATAATGATCTAACTCGACAAGCACTAAGGCAGTTATACTAGAAGATTTTTAGAAAATTAACTATAAGGTTTGAAACTCTAAAATTTTTGCTAATATTTTATACATATGATAGTTACGTAATAAAAATTTTCAATTAAAAATTCTTTCATTTCAATGGGTAAATAAATTTTTATAAAGAAATTATTGAGACTCGCCACTCAATCTGGCAAGAAAATTTCAAGATTTTTATAAAATTCAAGAAAAATGATTTAAACATGAAATTTTACAGATTTCTACAAAATTGAATATTGTACAAAAAATTTTGAAATAAAATTACTAGAATTTAGTCCATGAACTGATATAAAACTTTTAACCCTCAAATTTAAAAATCAAAACCTAACAGCATCAATTATTAAACGTCACAATTTTCAAACACATAAAAAATAGAAAATACTATGACATATAGTTTAACCAAATCTTATGTTTATATCAGAATTTAAATATGGGATCATGCCTACGAATATGGAAGAACAAGAGTTGACAGCATTGAGATTTCTTGGCAATCGTTTCTTACCCCACCATTTGGGATTTCTTTAAAGGAGAGGAATAGGTTGAGAACTTTCTAAGGAAAATTAATTTGCTGGAAAATATCAAGGTATGAATTTACATTATAGAGAGGAAGAAGTTGTTTGAATGTGAAATGGAAAAAGAGACCTAATAAATTAGGTGTTCTACAAGGACTAAAAGTGCTGAAAATTTTATCCCTACTACTTAGTTGCTAGTTTATTATTTCTTTCTTTTTCTTTCCTAATCAATTTTGATTAAAGAGAAATTAATTCTAATAAACAGGATTTAATTACTTAAATATTTCTTAAATAATTCACTAATCTCAATTAATTAAGGTTTATAATTTATAAACAAGGAAAAATATGGGACACTACAGACAGGGAGAGAGAAAGAGAGATTGATTTTAGCCTTGAGAAAGATTTGATAATCAAAGAAGAGATAGCATAGCTGTTGGATGCAAGGCAAATTATGGAAATTCTATTTTTTCTTGAATGGTTATCTAATATGTTGTTAGTACCAAAGAATGCAAGGAAATGGAGAGTGTGTATTGACTTTCAAGGCCTAGATTGAGCTTGTTTAAAGAACTTCTACCCATTGCCTCAAATTGATCAATTAGTGGATTCCACTTTCAATTATGAACTCTTAGTATGATGGAAACCTCTCAAGGGTACCATAAGATCAATTTTCAACCTGATGACAGAAAATAGGTAAATTTTATCGCTCAAGCACGTATTATTATCTAGTTATACCGCTTGGACTTAAGAATTCATGTACTACCTATCAGTAGGTAGATAAGATCTTTTGCAAATAGCTCAAATGGAAGATGGAGGTACATGAGGATAATATGTTGGTTAAATGTTTCCAAGCTACTGATCACATATCTAATCTACAAAAGATGTTAAGTATGCTGAGACAATTTAACATGAAGCTTAATTCAAACAAGTGCACTTTTGGCACCTAAAGTGGAAAGCTTTTATGGTATTTAGTCACCCAGCGTGGTATCAAAGCTAATCTAAGTAAAATCTAGGCTAACCAAGATTTGTCCCCTTTCGAAATAGTTAAGATAGTATAATGTCTAATGAGTTAATTGGTGGCATTAAGTAGATTTTTTATTTGCATGCTACTAAGAAAATTCCCTCATTCTTCAGGATCTTGAGGAAAATGTGGAAGTTTGAGTAGCAACTCAAAAAAGTTTCTGGTAGGTAGCAATAGATTATTTTCAATAAGTTGGTTCAGGTTGAGGCCCTGGCTAAGGTTATTACTAATGAAGCTTTGTAGTTGTTATGGTAAAATATGGCAAATATATCCAGAGTCCCTGACGAGCTAGTGCTAGATAATAGAAGATAATTTTAAGGAAAGAAAGCATAGGCCTAGTATGAAGAAATGAAAATTGCCTAGATGTTCAGTTGTTTCTTGCACCCCCAAAGAAATAGTCAATTAGAATTAACTAATCGCACCATCTTGCATGGACCTAAGACAAAGGAGGAAAAACCTTACAAATAGGTTGGATTGATGACTTTGGAGTACTTTGGCCAGACCACATCATCGCTTAAAGCTCTATAAGAGAAAATCCTTATCACATGGTTTATGGACTAGATACAATTATTCCAGTAGAGATTCTAATTGAAAGTTAGAGTTATTTACTTCAATCAAGAGCACAATGATAAATTGATCAGATAGAATTTAGACTTAATATAAGAATGGAGAGAAAAAGTAGAACATAAAATAGTTAAATATAAGTGAAGAAATGCAAGTGGCTTTCACTAAAGGTGCGAAGATTTGTACTTTTGCAAAGAGAAACTTAATCATGAGAAGAGTAAAGGTGATCTAACCTAGTGGAAAACTAGAACCAACCTTGAAAGGACCTTACAAAATTAGCAAGGTGCAACATGGAGTAAGGCTGTTAAGGAATTGAATTGAATTGAGTCGAATCTCTGAGGATTCGAATTCGATTCGATTGATTATATTTGTATTCTTCAAATTCAATTCAAATCCTAAAAGGGCTTGAATTCGATTAGAGTAACTATTTGATATATTCAAATTTGATTCAAATATTCAATTGACTCAATTTTTTATTTGAATGTCAAATTATTTATTGATTTTCACATTTTATAGTGGTCACAAAATGAAAATACTTGATTTACCCAAAAAGCAAATATCAAATACATGTAATAGTTGATATAATATTCAATGGTTTCATAACTATAAATCATCAAAAACAACAATTTTCTATAGAAAAAAAACCAAAAAAAAAAAAAACTTGAATAAAATGATAGTGTATGCTTGCATTATCTAAAAGCTCTACATTGTCCACAACAATAGAAAATAATCAAAACAAGACAAACTCCAAGCCACAAAAGAAGGATCAAAGTGGAGTAACCCCATAGATGAAAACACTAAACTAAATAGCTATAGGTTTAAGTTGATAAATCCCAATGGACATAATGTAAAACGATTTCATAATTGATAACATAAACATAACCAAATAGTCTCAACACAACAACATACAATTGCAAGAATCCTAAAACCAACTATTACTTGAATTTCATTGATCTTCTCCCGAATATCGTCATCATGGAACAGCCATTGCAATACACATAAATCATACAAAAATGAAATTCATAAGCTGATAGAACTATTGTAAATTATATAAATATAGTAGAATAACAAAAGTACATTAGCCTTATGTACTTGCCAACGGGTACTGTAATAGGACCTCTATCAGTTTTTCATCTTCCTAAACAAAAAACAAAGAGCAATGAGCAAAGAAAAATAATTTGATGCATACTAAAGATAAAGGAGTAAATCTTACATGAGACTTTGGTTGTCTTTCTACTCCATGAAGACAACGACCCTAATCTCCTATACAAATTAGCATTTGCACCATCTCACTAGATAAAGAAGCCTGGGATGGGTCAAGAACTTTAGTCCTAGCACTAAAGGTAGCTTCCAATGCAACAGTAGTAATAAGAATAGCTAAAACATCACAAGCTATCTTTGATAGAATCTTGAACTTCAATTCATTTGTTTTCCACCACGCCAAAGCATCAAGTTGAGGAGCCACTTTTTCCTTTTGACATCTACAAACTCCTTTCTCTAAATAAATATCTAACTTTGACTTTATTGGAGCAATTGTGTCAATAGAGTTTAAATATTGATCAAATCTGGACTAACTAGAAGAGATTTTTCTTCTTACTTGTGGCCCCCTCACTAACATGAAAAGAAGAATCTAATTCTGGCATTGAAGAGCTTTTTGGACCACTCTCAACATTGCAGAGATTGAGTTGCAACAATATACTCATTATAAATTTCATAAAGTAAATCACAAACTTCACTAATATTTGCATGGGCATCATAATCAGGATATATTTCCTCAAAAGTAAAATCAACAAGAATCATTTTGTACCTAGGATCCATTATAGCCGGTATAGCTATCAAAAGATTACACTTACCCTAATACTTATCAAATTTGTCTTTCATCTTCCTAATCATGGTATGAAAAAACTCCCACCATATAATTTTTTGTCATCCAACACTTTTTTTACTCTCCAAATAACACTAAGAAAAAAGGTTAGATGTTGGATAATCACTCCCAACACAACATGAGTGGCCTCATGAGAAACCTCAAGAACTTTAATCACTTGTTCTATCGTATCCCAATCATCATTAGTTAGACAACAAACATATGAAGGCTCTATTTGTGAAAAAATTGGAAATGCATCCTTTATTCTCAAAGCCACAACTAACATCTCATATGTGGAATTCCATCGAGTAGGGCAATCAATAATCAATTTTCTCACAAGAATTCCAAAAGAATGAGCAATTTCAGAAAACGTCTTTAACCTTGCCCTAGAGTGACTAATAAATCTGACGCTCTCTTTAATATCCTAGATTATATATTTGATTTTATACAAACCATCTTGAACAACAAGGTTAAGAATATGGGCGACACACTTTATATGAAACAATTTTCCACCCAAAAGTACATTCCTACTCCTTGAAAAAATTTCCTTCAAAATTCTGAGAGCCACATAATTATTTGAAGTATTATCAGCATACACTATAAAATATTATTCTCAGTTCCCTACTCATTCATGCATTTAAATAAAGTATTAGATAGATCAACACCTAACAAAAAATAAATAAAATATATTAATCTTTAATAATCATTATAAAACTATTAGCACAGTAAAAACATAAAAATGAAAGGAAATTAAAACTTATCAAAGTACCCGTATGAATAGGGGGAGGTTAATGAAGCTAAGAACACTCTTTTGGAGTTGCCAGTCTAAATCAATACAATGCCCAGTTATGCACACGTAGGATATCTTCTACATTTTTTTATTTCCAAATATTGATGGTAAAGGAAATCTTATTAATGCCTCTCAATTGTTCTTTCAACTTCTTTCTTTCTATTTCATAAACACTAACACAATCATTCTTTGCTTGAAAATGAGTAATCATCTGAAACTGAGGAAGATTAATCTTTATCATGAAGGTAAATCCATTATCCTCTACTATATTAAATGGTTTTTCATGCATGATAATCCAATGGGCAGCCACTTCCCTTTGCCTCATATGATCATCCTTTCCATCTAATAAACGGGCTATTTTTATCTTACATTTTGCGGGTTGAAACTACAATCTTTTATGTTGTTTTAAAATAACTTCTTTAGTGGACAAGATTCTACTGTTTTAGTAAGTGGCTAGTAGATCCACTTGCCAAATCTGCATATGTATTCTTGCAATACTTGCATTCGCCTTTTTTTGTGCCATCAAGTAATGTAATTATCTCAAAATCCTCTTATGCACGTGATGTTTTTTTTCCCTTTTTTTTGGAATTCTCATTTTTTTAGCCCTTCATTCTCACCTTTTGAAGTTTTGCCATCATTTCTACTAGTTTCAACTTCATTCCTAGATGCACTGTCTTCTACATATTCGTCTCCAATCTCAAGTTGTTCATGAACTCATTCTTATCCACATTAACATCATCAATAGATAAATGAGGACAATCCATGATATTATAATTTGCAAAAATAATCACTTAGCACTGCTAAAATTTATATACATATATATGAATTGTATTTAGCAAATAAAAACAATTTTTGAATATTTACTTGTTAAGTAAAACTAGTTTATTAAAAATATGTAAGATTGGTGTAGAGGATTAGTATTACTATAAGAAGAACATGAGAAAGACCTCATAAAAAAGTAATTCAAAACTTCTTCAACTAAACATTCAATTTCAATTTCATGGTACTGCATTGCACATTCAGATGTTCAATCCATTGACAAAATAAGCTCATATAAACCCATACATTCCAAATTTTTCCACTTGAAGTAATTACGCAAATTTGTAATTTCAGCATAAGACTTATAATCAATTAACAATGGCATTTAAAATTTAAAGATGCATAAATAATTTGTATAACTATAAAATAAATTGAATAAAAGAAAAATAACATATATTAAAAAATAAAGGAGGTGGAGAAGTAGCCCCCTTTTTTCTATTCGCATACTCAGCGGTCCAGTACCCAAGCAATTACAATTTGCTAAGTAATTGCTACTAGGCAGTGGGCACTAGTGCCTACCAGGTTGCCTGAGACTAAGAAGCAACCTTCACTATTTATCCCTGAATTTAATAACAACATACAATTTGCCTATCGAATACAATCACCAATTTCAAAAATTTTCAAGCAAATAAAGAAGTTAATTAAAAGAAAAGGAGATGGAATAACAAATAACATACTCAAAGGTTTGGGAACATATATATAATCTAAATAATGAAAATAGAAGTTTGGAGAGAGCGCTACATACTGAGAAAGTGCACAGTGAACAAAGAGAACACACAACAACTGAAGAGAGCTCATAGAGATAGAGATAGTAGGTAGCCAACAACATTGTAAGTGAGAAGGAGACAGAGCTGGTGAGGGAGTCTTGGTCGATGGTTGCTTCTTTAGTTAGGAGTAAAGACATGAGGTAGGGCTTTTTAGAAAAGTGGGAAATGGAATTAGGGATTTGGGAAATGGGATAAAGAAAATTTTATTATAGTAATACATATATTTGAATATATTAGCAAATATTAAACTTGAATATTATTGGATTTGATTTGCATTCGATTAATATATCAAATATTATACTATATTTGAATTTGAATTCGGATTCAATAAAATTCGAATTCGAATATGCTATTCCTATTCAAATTCAAATTATTTGATAAGGATTTGATTCGTTAATAGCTCTAATGGGGAAGAGGCAAACCTTTTAGATGGATTACTGGTAGGAGGTATTGAGGAAGAGTTAGATGCCAAATTCTTCTTTTTTGGCTCATTTTTCTAAGCCCCCTTAGCTTTTCCATTACCAAGGATGAAGAATTCATAGCTCTCTCTTTTGAAAAAAATGGTTTTGGACTTCAACATCCTAAAGGTAGACCAAGCAAAATAGTCGAGACAAACATACAAAATGTAGAAATAGGGGAACATTTAATGCATACATGACTTTGCAAGGAAGCTTTAGGATGAGAATTTAAAAGATGAAGAAGAAATGTATTGAGTAGTCTTCTAAGCTTATCTTAGGAGACCCTAGCCCAAAATTTGCTTGGAGACTAACTTTTCCAAAAGAAGTTCAAACTGATGATATCAAGGAGTGCAAGCTGCACTTAATGGTAAGGGGCTTAAGCTTGAAAATGGTGGATAGGTGGTTCAGTATTCCAATGAGTAGGAAAGTTCCAATGGGTTGAGCTAGATATATAAAAGTAATTTTCTTACCACATTTTAATAGAGCTCGAGGATCCCTTTAGAAACCACACATAACCCTGCGAAGTTAAATAAAATAATCCTTATCTAAAGATTTGAGATAGAAATAAATATAGAAAGCAGAGGTACTGGGTTGACTATGTGAGTGATTATATGCCTAAGAGGCGGGTAAATTAGGCTTAAGAGATTTTAATGCAGCAAAAGTTTATCACTTAAAATACTTTTAGTCTTTCAAAACTATCTAAGTCTTTTGAAAAAAAATATTTTTAGTTATTGACTGGAATTTATAAGTATCAATTAAGATACCAATTAGACTTGTGAAAAATAAAGCAGTAAACCAGAAGTAAAATGACATTGGAATTTATAGAGGTTCGGCAAGCCTATATCTTTTACCCATGCTTTTCCTTAGGATTTTAAACATGTCAAATGAATTAATGTGTAAGAATGTTTTTGTAGGTAGTAACAGTAATTTGGCAGTAAGAAAAAGTAAAGGACCAAAAACACCCTAACAGGGTGAAAAACTAGCTCTTTGCAAGGAGTTAAACTGAAATCTCAAATAGGATGAAGTAGATTCTAGAGCACTATGAAATCGGCTACTTATGAATAGACCCAAGAAAACTTCTGCTAAATTCACTTGCATAGCTTCTGTGAACTAATGCACAAGTTGCTGTCTCCATATGGTAAACTCTAGTCTCTTCTTCCAGACCAAAACTAAGAACACCACAAAAGATTTCAGAAAGTATTGCTTATTAGTTTCTTCACCTAGAGATTCTTAGAGCAACCAAGTGTCAAATTGTTCTCATCACAGAATCGTTCGAGAGCAAGTACGACTCCCATCTCTCTTCACCACTGGATCCTTCGAGATACAAACTGCCTTGTCATCATCTCCCCAAGGTCCATTGAAGGAAAGTTCCACTTGACTTTCTTCACCATAAGGTCTATTGAAAACACAAGTAGAACAAGGAATTTTCAATACTTAAGCATAAGATGTATATGAGAGTATCACACGACTCTTGAAAAATACTTAACAAAGTTCTCTCCCAACTTAATGATTTACCATTAAAATGCTGTATATTTTCAATATGTAGATGTCCTACAAATAGCCATAAGTTTTAGTTTGGTAAGTGACCATTATATACAAACAAGGAAACAACCCATAAGGCAAGAAGCCGCTAGAGTCATGATTAAAGCATAATTTAAGCATAATTGCAAACTCAACTAATGATACAGCAAAATTAGTCTTCTTTATTATTAAATAAAGATATGAATTTTTAAGTTAGAATCTTTAAGTGATCATATTATATAAGGAAAGTTAATTCTAGCATATTCTAACTGATTCCAGTAGATAAATAAGGAAAGAATAGTTTAAAATAATTATGACAACTAAATCAGATAAATATATTTATTAAGCTAGAGATGCAAGATTTAGAGCCAAGAAGAATAGACAAGGTCCTATCAAGTACATTGCCAAACAAAAAAATGATGACAAACACTTTCCTCTCTCTTGGCAATTCTAAAGGCAACCGTGAAGATACAACCAACAAACCCCTAGATTCAGTAGCTGATCCACCACCGCTGCCAAGAAAAACATTTGCTAACATTATCTCCTACCGGCAATCGATCTATTTCAAGATTGCCCAAGATCTCTCAAGAAATATTTTGATTCACAATCATTAAATACTTTCAGGAAAAATAGTATTCATTATGTGAAGAAGGCAATTCAATTTTCCAATGAGATATTATCAATGTTAACTGAGCCATACAAGTATGCTTTGATTGAAAAATTTTCACACGATTTTTCAAAATTTGTAAACTTGCATACAAGGCTTGCAAAATTAGGGTTGAAGGGGACACATAAAATTGGAGTTATGGATGTTAAACATATCTTGATTTATCTGAACAATGATGAAGACTATATGAGATTATGGACGAGAAGAGAATGGATGTTTGAGGGCTGCGCTATGAGAATTTTAAAATGGACACTAGATTTTGATCCATAAATGGAATCTCCAATAATGACAATTTGGATACAGTTCCTGAATCTGCTAATTCATCATTCCAAAAATAGGCCTTGTTTGCAATTGTAGGATTGATCAAAAAATCATTAAGAACAAATGAACTAACAATGGATAGAACAAGACCTACTATAGCTAGGGTTTGTATTGAAATAAACTTAATTGCTCCAAGAGAAAAAGAAATTTGGATTGAACAGAATTCCATAATGAAACTATAGCACGTGGTGTACGAAAATTGTCCAGAATATTATTCCATTTCCTATCATATTGGACATGTTTTAGACATTTGTTATGAAAACTCTAATTGTACAAATATTGGAACACAAGCAAAAAGAAGATATCATGGTGATCTTAGAGAGAAGATCAATGCTCAAAGAAAGAAGATAATGGGCAAAAATAATACTAAAAATACAGGTGGAGCCAACAGAAAAGAATCCAACAATGAGGTGCTTGAGGCTAACACTAAAAATAAAGGGAAAGTTGTTTTTGACAATTTTTCTAAAGGAACAAATACGAATGAATAGGTCAGAGAGATTAGGAAAATTAATAAAATAGGTGCTGGAACAAGCCATGATCAAGAAAAAAAATTCTAATATCTATTTGCATGAGGAAACAAAAGCTTCTGATGATAATTTGTAGAATAATGAAAAGGAGGATTAGGAGAAAATTGCTACAAAAGAACATGAACATGTCTTGGAGGATAAGCACGAGTTTCAAGAACATACTGCAGCAAACCCTAATGCGTTCGGGTTTCCTATAATACATAGTCTGATCATTGGTTGGAGCCTAATCTATATGGATCTGATACCAATTCTTAGGGCAACGCTTCAAACAACCTATACCTTTCTTCCACTAAAAATGAAAAGAAGCAGGAAGAAGAAAATTTTGAAAAAGTGAAAACAAAACCTAGGAGAAGAAATTCCACAGGAAATACTTAGGAAAAGAATTAGGATAGGCAAAAAAATAAATAAATAATCATCCATAGAGTCTAGACAAGACGTATTTCAAGGTCCATTTGAAATTTTCAAAACAAACAGTAAGTTTTTGATGATGAATTTGATGATATGGAATGTTCGTGGAATTAAGAATTCTAAAACTCATAATTATGTTCATAAATTAAGAAAGAAGAATAAACTTAACATGTTGGAGATTCTAGAACCAATGATTTCTTGATTTGGATTTAAAGGAGTACATGCAAATATTTCTAATCAAATTTAGTTCTTTTACAATGCTGATTTAAAGATGGATGTATTAGTTGATCATAGCCAATTTTTGCGTGTGAAAATTGATTCTACTCTACTATCAAAACCCACTTTTAGTAGTTTTGTCTATGCCAAATGTTCTAAAGTTGAGAGAATATCTTCATGGGAAGGTTAATGTTTAGTTACTACTAAGGAACTATGGCTAATATGAGGTGATTTTAACACGATTCTAAACATAACTGAAAGGAAAGATGGAGCTGCCCCTAGAATTAAATCTATGGAAGAATTTGGAGAAATGATATAGGATTTTGGTTTAATAGATATAAGATTCATAGGGAAACAGTTCACATAGATAGACAAAAGACTTTAGCAAAGATTAGATAGAGTTCTTATCTCTTAATCTTGGCAAGAGTTTTTTAGTTGTACTAAGGTTTTTCACTTAATTAAAGAATCAGATATTTGAGGTCCTTTTGCTTTTAGATTTCTGAATACGTGGTGTAAACATCATAACTTTCTAGGCATGGTTAGAAAGAATTGGAACATGCCAATTGATTGAACTAGTATGTACGAATTATAACACAAACTTTATAGGCTCAAGGATCATCTTAGATGGTGGAATAAGCAAGTGTTTAGGAATTTTTTGAAGCTATTCAAATGGTTGAAGATGAAGCGAAATAATGGGAGAATGTTTTTGATAATGACCCTTGTGATTATAACTTAGTTAATTTAAACAAATGTAGTTCTAAATTAACTAGAGCTTTTGTATTGAGCAAGAATACTAGAAGCAAAAGGAAGCTATGAAATGGATTTATGAGGGTGAGAGAAACACTAAATTATTTCATTGAATGGTTAAAAAGAAAAGAGCTAAATCAGTTATTCATCAGATTAAGGAAGGGAATTAGATTCTTACTAGGCAAGAGGAGATTCAAAAACATGCTATTAGTTTTTACAAAACATTTTTTACAGCAGATAACTTTAAAAGGGAAGAAGAGGATTTTTCTCATGTTAAAAGAAGAGTAACTGAAGACTAGTCTATTGAGTTATACAAGTGTCCTTCATTACAAGAAATAAAAGGATGTTGTTTTTAGCATTAATCCAGAAAATGTTGTTGGCCCTAATGGGTTCTCATCTTTATTCTTTTAATCTTGTTGGGACATAATTACTCAAGGCGTGGAGGAAGCAGTGAAAGAGGGTTTTAGAGAAAAAAGCATGCCCAAATATTTTACCTGAACTTCCTTGGTTCTCGTCCCTAAAGTTAAAGATGCTCAATCATGGATAGAATTTAGACCTATTAGTTTGTGTAATGTCAAACAAAATAGTTTCTAAATTAATATATAAGAGATTGAGTTCCTTGTTACCTAAGCTTACATCTCCATCGAAGAGTAGGTTTGTTGCTAAAAGGTCAATAGGGGAAATATATTACTAGCTTAAGAATTAGTACATTCAATTAATCATAGAGGGAATGGAGACAAAGTTATACTTAAGCTGGATATGGCAAAGGCCTATGACATAATTCATTGGCCATTTTTTTACAGAATGCTACTAAAGTTAGGGTTTTCACAAACCTAGATCAATATGATCAAGAGATGTTTAGAAAACTATTAGTTTACTACTCTTATTGATGGAACAAATGTAGGTTTTTTCAAATGTTCTAGACGGTTGAGACAATGAGACCGTATATCTCTTACTTTATTCATCTTGGCATTAGAATAGAATTCAAGGAAGTTGGATGTGTT
Organism: Jacaranda copaia; assembly: GCA_014898725.1. NCBI lineage: Eukaryota > Viridiplantae > Streptophyta > Magnoliopsida > Lamiales > Bignoniaceae > Jacaranda > Jacaranda copaia. The sequence goes on along the minus strand of JACGDI010005424.1, from coordinate 375,434 downwards.
ATATTCCAAAATGTTATCACTTAGATATGAGCCTAAAAACAAAATTCCAGTGAGTCATCTTGCACATGCAGATGATGTTATCATCTTTGCAAGAGCTATGGGGAATAACATTGAGAAGTTGATGAAAACTTTACACCTTTATGAAAACATTTCTAGGAAACGTATTAACATTCAAAAGAGTTCATTCATGGTCAGCAAGAATTGTAGCAGAAGATAGCAAATATAAATTCATAAAGTAATTAGATTTTCTCATAAGCATCTCCCCTCTCACTTATTTGGGTGCTCTATTATATGTTGGACATAAAAAATAGGCTTTATTAGCTCACTTAGTAGAAAAGATGAGATCTAAAGTGTTGGGATGGGAAAGAAAAGCTTTATCACATGGAGGAAGAGTCACACTTCTCAAAAGTGTTCTTAACTTTATGCCTATGTATTTGATTCCAGTGTTGTAGCCTCTAAAGACTTCTATAGATAAAATGGAGAAAATCATGAATAAGTTCTTTTGGGGAAACTATGGAGATCAAAGAAAAACACACTGTACTACTTGGACTAATATATGCTGTCCTTATGAGGAGGGAGGTTTAGCAGTTAGGGATTTACCTGATGTCATAGAAAGCTTCTCATGGAAGTTATGGTGGAACTTTAGAATGCAAAAGTTTTTGTGCTCTATGTTCATGAAGGAGAAATATGTCAAGGGTTTCTTTCCTAGAGATATTAGTTTTAAAAGAAATGATTCTCCTACATAGAAGAGAATTTGTAAAATTAAAGCTTAAGTGGAACCATTTCTAGATTAGGGATTGAGTGTTGGACAAGTTTTTTTCTAGCATGATAATTGGTTTGGAGAAAAACCACTTAATCAATTAGTGTAGAGAACAATTTATGGGCAAGAAAAAGTTGCTAATTATTATAATAATAAAGAGCAGAATGTTCAAAAGCTGATTACAGTTTTTCCAAAAAAACTTGTTCAAGAAATCAATCAAATTCCTATTAATAAGAACAAGGACGACATTCTAAGAGAAGCTCACAAACACAAGTTTATTTACAATTCATTCAGCTTGAAAGCATATCAGGAAAGTTAAACCTACTCAAACTTATTCACTAAAATCTAGACACCTAATATCTCTCTTACCATTTCTATATTTATATTGAGGCTCTTGAAGGATTAGATTCCTGTTGATCCTATTGATAAAAGAATGAGGAGGAAACATGTTCATATTATCTCTAAATGTGTTTGTTTCCATGAAGAGGAATCTATTTAACATTTTTTTCTCTTAGAAGAGAAAGTGAAATCAATCTGGTAATACTTTGCAACCTTATTTCATTTTGTTATGCCTAACACAAAGAGTATTCTGCTAATGATTCAGGCATAGCATGATACCATAACAAAAGGAGAATAGAAACATATCAAAATGATCATTCCAATTTTGAATCTATAGCATATATGGAAAGCTAGGAATGACTGCAAATATAGAGATAGAAACTTCAACATCAATAAGATTATTTGGTAGGTTTTAAATGATTTGTAGGTGATTTTTAATGGAAATGGTTTTCAGAAGAAACATTGGAAAGGAGATCTTCATACAGGCAGAAAACTTGGATTTTACTTTAACAATCAATTAAAGTAGCAGATCATATGTGTTCAATGGAAAAAACCAATTGACTAGTAGATAAAAGTTAACACAAATGGAGCATCAAGCAAGAATCCTAGCACTGTAGGAGCTGGTGGAATTGTAAGAGATTCAAATGGAGAGGTGATATTTGCTTTCTATATATATCTGGATATCAAACTTATATTACTGATGAACTATTGGTTGTGCTACAAGTATTAGAATTATGTGTGCAAAGGAGGTTTCACCAGGTTTGGACTGAGATGGATGCATTAGCAGCTATGCAACTTATCAATTCAAATACATATGGATCTTCGCTTATTTATCACACCCTTTGCAAGATTCAAAGGATTATGTCTAACATGGAGGTGCATATTTCCCATATTTTTAGAGAAGGTAATCAAGTGGTGGATTTCTTGACAAATCATGCTTGTGACTCCCTTCAATCAAAGATATCAACTTCAAGAAAGAGATTAGGGTTGACAAGTGGAATTTTTCAACCTTCATATTCAAATTTTTTTAGATTTTTTGAGCTTTCTTTAGTTTTACATTTCTTTATTTCAGTTAGATTGATGATCATAGATAGTCTTGATGGGGTATTAATAGGACTTCCACTTGAAACATTCATGTAATGATTTTTGAGTTTTTAATAAATAGGTAAGGGTCTGCCAAATCCTCCGCCATGGCATTAGTTGCTTTAACTAGAAAAAAAAAGAAGAAAAATAGACTTTCCTAGTATGAAAGATATTAGAATCTAGTTATTTATGGAAAATAGATTCCAAACGAGATTTACAAATTCTCAGGAAATTATTTGAAAGTAATTTAATATGTCCATGCATAAAAATGCTCTTTCCTTAAAGTATTAAAATGTTATCAATTTGGAAAAAATTAATAGAAAAAGGAAATAAGCCATAAGTAAATCATTCCATATATTATATTTATGGAATCTAGCCATGATGAGTACATGTTTAAATTCAAAATCAATAGTATGGTTTTCCTTCCCTAAATAAAACATGTGATGTGCTAAATCAAATATAAAGATATGTTTTCAAAATTAATATAAGGGAAGATATGTTCTAGACAACACAACATACTTTTTGGATAGCATAAGTCAAGTTCTAGTAGATTTCCGCGAATAATTCACATCAATCATGCAACAAATATTGTCACAACTAAAACTCTAGAACTCATGCAAAATCATCAAAAGGTTAACAATCTCATCTTTTTTGATGATGACAATAAAATTTTATGCATAAAAGTAGAAAGATATCACATGTTCTCTCCCTATTTGTATGCCTTGGTAGATCCTCATGCTTCCTTTGTCTCGATGTATGATTTTTATCCAAAAACCCAAACATAACAAAAACCAAAATAGAGAAGTAGAAGCCACCAGTCGAAGATACCAGTTGAGAGGAATCATACTCATATTCAGTTAGGCATGTAGATCAAATCACTAAACTTGTGGATCAAAGAATCAAGTCAAATTTAGAATGTTCAGAATGCATAAGAAATACACATGTAGCAAATGATACTTTTTTTCACATGCAACATGTAGTACTTTTTCTCCCCCTTCATCAACAAAAAGGGTCAAATTTACGCAACATACTAGAGAGGGTTGTATATTCCTAAAAGGTAAGAGCAACATCCAATTTTGAAGGCTAATTTCCTGCTTAAATTGAAAATCTAGATACAATTCCTAATATATCCTTAATTCCAATGAACTTGCTTTATTCCAGTGCTTTTGTGAAAATATCTGGAGGTTCTTCCTTAGTTGGAACAAATTCAATAGAAATCACCTTTACACATATGATCACACAAGAAATAATGTTTAATTTCAATGTGCTTAGTGTGTGAGTGTAATACTGGATTTTTGGAAATACTTATAGTACTAGTACTATCACAGAAACATGCACACAAGACACATTTATACCAAAGTCATGCAAAATACATTTCATCCATAATACGTGGGTGCAGCAATTTCCCAAGGCTATGTATTCTACTTCAGTTGTAGATAATGCAACTACACTATGCTTTTTACTGCACCATGAAGCTATACAATTTTCTAGTAGTTAACAACCACCACTGGTAGTTTTCCTATTTATATTACAACCGGTATAGTTTGCATTAAAGTAGCTTACGAGATTAAAAGATTTAGAATGTGGATACCATAAGCCATAGTTAGATATTCCCTTAAGATATCTCAATATTCTTTTGACAGCGTTCAAATGGGATTCCTTTAGATTAGACTGGAATCTAGCACATAAGCATGTTGAGAACATAATATCTAGATGACTTGCAGTTAAATAAAGTAAACTTTAATCATACCTCCGTAGACTTTTTTGTCTACACTCTTACCATCCTCATCAGGTTCTAGTCTGGTATTTGTACTCATGGGAGTGGTTGCAGGGTTGCATTCACTCATTCGTAATTTTCAAACTTCTTAAGAAGTTCCATTATATACTTTTCTTATGAGATGAATGTATTTTTGAGTTTGTTTTATTTGAAGTCCTAAAAAGAAATTGAGCTCTTCCATTAAGCTCATCTCAAATTCCTATTGCATTTTTTCAACAAACTCTCAACAAAGCTGAACATTAGTAATGCCAAAAATAATGTCACCAATATAGATTTGAACAATAAAAGAACCATTTTCTTGGTCCTTGGTAAAAAAGTGGTGTCTAGGATTTCAATAGAAAAACCATTGTTTATAAGAAAATTACTCAATCAATCATACCTAGCTTTGGGAGCTTGTTTTAGTTCATATAAAGCCTTTGTCAATTTAAAAAAAAAAAGATGAGGAACTTTTTTATTTTCAAAATCGGGGGGTTGTTCGATGTAAAATTCTTCTTTTATTGAACCGTTTAGAAAAGAACTTTTTACGTCCATTTGATAGAGCATAAACATTTTTTGAGATGCAAAGGTAAGAAGCATTCTAATTTATTCTAATCTTGCAACTGAAGCAAACATTTCATCATAGTCAATACCCTCTTACTAACTGTAGCCTTTTGCTACAAGTCTAGCTTTGTTTCTAGTTACTTTACCAAGTTATTTAGTTTATTTTTGAACAGCCACTTGGTACCAATGAATGGATAGCTTGATGGTCGTTCTACTAGCTTCCATACTTTGTTCTTTTTAAACAAAGCTAGTTCTACCTTCATTGCTTCAATCCAGAATGGATCTTTTAATACCTTTTTAACATCTTTAGGTTCAATCATTGAAATGAGGGCATAGTTAGATTCATTTGGTGGAGCTTGTCTGGCTTTGGATCTGGTAGTTATTCCAGCTTGAGGATCTCCAATGATTCTATTAGTAGGTTGACTAAAAGTATGTCTAAACTTTTTGGTTCTTTGTTCAATCCTTTCTACTAACTTGCTAGAATTAGTTCCACTGTGGGATTTATTTCCTCAAATGATTTTGGTTTCTATAGATTTGATGTTGATGGCTCTAGGTCTAAAAGCTTGACTGGTTCTACAAATCCTGTAACTTCTTTGCTCAAGATTTCCTTGGCACAAAATGGGTTAGTTTTATCAAACGTAACATGTGTAGATTCTTGAACCATTCTTTCTTTCTTATTAAAAGCATGATAGATTTTACTATACATTAAGTAACCAACAAAAATGGCTTTATCAGCTTTGGAATCAAACTTTATCAAATAATCTCTATCATTCAGAACATAACATTTGTAACTAAAAATACGAAAATAAGAAATATTTAGAACTTTATCATGCCATAATTCATATGGGAGTTTTCTTAAAAGTGATCATAAGAAAACCTGATTTGACACATAGCAAATCGAATTCATGGCTTCACCCCAAAAGGATTTTGGAATATCATATTCAGTAAGTATGGTTCTAAGTTCTAGCAACCTCTTGCAAAATCCAAAATTTCCTTTCAATTGCCCTATTTTGTTGGAGAGTCTTAAGAGCAGAAAAATCATAAATGTAACCATGCTCTTCACAAAATAAAGTAAAATTTATTTTATCAAACTCAGTTCCATGATCACTTCGAATTTTCTTAATGAAACAACTTTTTTCATTTTGAAGCATTTTAGTGAGTGGAATGAAAGCATTTAAATCATCATTTTTATGAGTAAGGAATAAAACCCACATAAAATGAGTATAATCATATACTATCATAAACAAATATCTTTCACCTCCAAGAGAAGCAGTTTTCATAGGCCTGAATAAGTCAATGTGAAGAAGTTTCAGTGGTCTGGAAGTTGTGACCCCATCTTTGGTTTGAAAGATGTTCGGATTTGCTTTTCCTTTTGGCATGCATCACATATCCTGTCCTTAGAGAAGTTTAAAGTTTAACATAGGTACTCCTTTGACAAGTTCTTTCTTTGTGAGATTGGATATAAGTTCTATGTTTACATGGCCTATTCTCCAATGCCATTTCCAGCATTTTTCATCTAAACCATCTAAACACTTTACATTTTGACAAGTTAAATCATCAACAGTTACACAATAAACATTTCCATCCTTGGTAGCAGTAAAAACCAATTTTTTATTTTGGTTAATAACACAGTGAGAAGAATGGAATTTGACTTCGTAACTTTCATCGTATAGTTGACTAATACTAAGCAAGTTATGCTTAAGGCTTTCAACAAGCCATACATTATCAATAGAAGTACCAATTTGCTTACCAATAGTATCTTTACCTATTATGCATCCTTTTATTTTATCTGCATAAAGAACATTTCTTGCAGAACAATTGTTAAGGTTAAAGAACATGGATGCATCCCCTATCATTTACCTAGAACATCCGCTATCCAAGTATCACTTCTATTTTCAGAATGCTCCTTTCGCACGAACTTATAAGAGATTAGTTTTTTAGGTCCCCAAACTATGTTGGGTCTTTTATGGTTAGTGGCAGATAATTTTCTTACCCAAACAAACTTGATGCAATGAGTTTTTCAATTGGACATCTATGATTGACATAACTTGATCTGCCATAAGTACAGTAGGTTTTTCGAACTAGTTTGAAATTTATTATGGAAGTTGTTGAAATCCATTTGGTATTTTTCTATTTTATGTGGTTTCTAAATTTTTGACCTTTTAGCATTATGTCTAGGTGGAATATGCATATGTGTATGTTTAACACTTGTGGAACATTCACCCAAATCATCCTCAACATGCAAGCATTCTTCAACAATCATTTTTCCTTTGATTTTACAGCTCTTGTTCTCAATTTATTTCTTCAAAGAATTATTCTCTTTAATGAGCCAATCATTTTTTTTTGTTTTTTGTTTTTTTGCATTCAGCATCAAGGGCCTCTTTGTTTTTGGCCATTTGCATTTCAAACTTTTCTTATAAGCCCTATCCAATTCTTTTTGCAAATAATCCACTTTTTCTTGCAAAGCTTTATTTTTATAAATAAGCATTTTGACATGAATTTTATAAAGCTTAAGAAATTTACACTCGTCCTCAATAATGTCTATTTCATTGGTAAAATTAAAATTAGAACATGAAGAGATACTTACTTGATTTACCATGAAGCAATTCTCCTTCTTGTCAAATTGTTCACCATCAGATTCGTCTCATATGGTTGCCATTGCCTTAGCTTTGGCTTGTTTTGCATATTTCCTCAATCGTGAACAATTTGATTTTCTATGTCTGATTTTATTACATTTGTAGTAGCGAGGTGGCTCAATATTTGGAGTTTCCAAACTGGTTCTTTTTTATTTTGATTTGTTGTTTGGGAATTTTTTTTTGGTTCGTTAGTTAATTTCACCTTCAAAAAATTAGAACAATTTTACCCTCAACTTGGTCCTATTAAAGTCTTCTTGAAGTTCTAAGTTAGAATCATGATCGATATTAAAAGTAATAATTTCTTTTACTTTTGTATCTGAACCTTTAACTTTATTTAGCAGCATCATCTCATAGAATGTGAGAGATCCAATCAGTTCACCCATGGCCATTCTGCTAAGATCACGAGCTTTTTGAATAGCAGTAACTTTTAGCGTCCATTCCTTGGGAAGTGATCTAAGAATCTTTCGAACTCGATCACCGTCATTTATAGTTCTACTGAGTGTGAACATAGGATTTATTATTTTCATGAAACGCGCATACATCTGACTTATGGTCTCATTAGGTTTCATCTAAAATATTTCAAACTTGTGAATGTTTAGAGCAATTCTCTCATGTCAAGCCTGACTGGTACCTTTATGGGTTACTTGCAACATTTTCCACATTTGCTTTGTTGTAGCATATATACAGACTTGGTTGTACTTTACTTTCGTGAGAGCACACGATAGAATATTTTTGGCCTTTAAATTCAATGAGATGGCCCTTTTTATTATCATCGGCAAATTCACGTTACTTATTTGAAACTATCTGTTTGTCAACTAATTTGTTGGAATCATTGACCTTTTATTGACCATGTTCCATTAATTAAAATTCAAGGAAATTATGTATTCTTGCCTTCGATTTTTGCACGTAGCATAGTTGGAACCATCAAACAATGAAGGCCAGTTGTGTGATTGCCCTTTTGCAAAGACATCAAGAATGTTAGTGACCATAGGATCTTTTATTCTGATAGTTATACTATAATATAGAGAACCAATGCTCTGATGCAAATTATAAGTGATTATATGCCTAAGAGGAGGGTGAATTAAGCTTAAGAGATTTTAATATAGCGAAATTTTATCACTCAAAATACTTTTAGTTTTTCAAAACTATTTAGGTCTTTTACAAAAAAACAGTATTTGTTACTAATTGGAATTTTTGAGTACTAGTTATGATACTAGTCAGATTAGTGATAAATAAAACAGTAAAATAGAAGTAAAATCACACTAAAATTTATAAAGGTTGGGCAAGCCTACATCCTCTAGTTAAGTTTTCACTTAGAATTTTAAACGTCAAATTAATTAATATGTAAGAGTGCTTTTAAAGGTAATAACAACAATTTGATAGTAAGAAAAAGTAAAGGATCAAAAAACCTTTGGCAGGGTGTAAAAATAGCTTTTTGGAAAGAGCTAAACTAGAATCCCAGATGTGATGAGGTAAATTCCAAAGTACTGTGAAACTAGCTGCTTGTGAACAAGCTGGGGGAAACTTTTGTTAGATTCACTTGCACAACCTCTGTGAACTAATGCATGAGTTGTTGCTACTCTGTATGGTAAGCTCTAGTCTCTTCTTCTAAACTAAAACCAAGAACACTATAGAAGATTCTGGACAGTACTGCCCAACTATTTCTTTACCTAGAGGTTCTTAGAGCAACCAAGCCCAGATTTCTTCTCTTCATAGGGTGACAGCAAGTATGACTTCTGTCTCTCTTCACCACTAGGTCTTTCGAGACATAAACTTATTTGTCCTTGTGTCTCCAAGGTCCATCGAAGACAAGTTCCACTTGACCTTTTTCACCACAAGGTCCCTCAAAAACACAAATAGAGCAAGCAATTAGCAACACTTAAGCATAAAATGTGTATGATAGTATCATACAACTCTTGAAAAACACTTAACAAAGTTCTTTTCCAACTTAGTGATTCACCCTTAGAATGCTACATATTTTCAATATATAGATGTATTACAAATAGCTCTAAGTTACAGTCTGGTAAGTGACCATTAAATACAAATAAGGAAACAACACATAAAGCAAAAAGCTATTAGAGTCATGATTAAAGCATAATTGTGGACTCAAGTAATGATGCTGCAAAATTGGTCTTCTTTCCTATTAAATGAAGATATGAATTTTTAAGCTAGAATCCTTAAGTGATCATATTATATGAGGTAAATTAATTTCGGCACATTCTGACATATTGCAGTAGATAAATAAGGAAAGAATAGTTTAAAATAATTATGGCAATTAAGTCAGACAAATATATTTAGTACGCTAAAAACGCAAGATTTAGAGAAAAAAAACAAACTTTCCAAGTATGAAAGATATAACAATTCAATTATTTATCAATTTGGAAGAAGATAATAGAAAAAAGAAATAAGCCATTAGTAAATCATTTTATATATTACATTTATTGAATCTAACCACGATGAGCACATGTTTAAATTCAAGATCAACAACATGATTTTCTTTCCATAAATAAAAGATGTGATGTAATAAATCAAATATAAAGATATGATATTAAAATCAATATAAAGGAAGATAAGTTCCAAACATCACAAGATAATTTGCGAATAACATAAGGCAAGTTCCAAAATATTGTCAATCATACAACAAATATTGTCATTATCAAAACTCTAGAACTCATGAAAGATCGTCAAAGGATTAACAAACTATCTAGATACAAACATAGGATTGCATGCTCAACTATTATAGGTATGTAATTGGAGATAAATTGAGACAGTGGAGTGCCATAAATCATAGAAATAGCCGAATACAAAGGATGAATAGGGAAGCGAAGTCTGGCTTTAAGCTGTTTTGTATGGAATGTAACCTTTAGTGGGGGGTCAATGTGGACGATCTTCAGGACCACATCATGCTTTTCATCTTTGAATGTTTTTTGGCAGGTTTTGAAGAAGTATTCCCCAGAGGAGACCACTTCTCCAGATTGAGGTTGTTGAGTGGGGATGTAGGAGAGAGTTAAACACAGGACAGATTCTGTGCAGCAGAGGAAGTAGACATTAAATTATGGGAAAGAGGTGCAGAGGCCAATGAAAATCCATAAGAAATAGCACACAACCAGCACGCAATATGAAAAATTGAGGCAGAGAGGGTAGGGGATTGAACCTCGGAACTAGTAGAAACGTTGAGGTGTGGGGGTCCTTTGATAATCACTTGGGCCCTTAACCTAGTGATGAAGATGAAATGAGGAGCCTGAAACGTATGAAGCAAGGGGAATTTGTAAGTAATAAAGAGAGAGAAAAGGAGAACGGATGGGAGACACATTCAAATCGCACAACTCAAATTCAGTTAGTGAGAAAGGCCAGAGGAATCTTAAACATATATGTGGTAAATTGGACGGTTCAGACAAAACCGTCACTTTAGTGAAGGCACGAGAAATGAGGGCACATGACTCTATATGGGATTTTGAAGGGAAACCTCATAATGGGGGAATTTAAAACTTTCCGAGCCACCAAAATTCCTCAAAATAGGGGAGAGTGGTGATATTGTAGGTATTAATGCTGGAAAATTCATTAGCTGGAAAGCCATTCTACTGAGATGTCGCAAGCACCACATGGCCGACGTCGGAGTATAGGCACGTCAGCTTAGTGAAGCTAGGTTCTCCTAATGTGAGTAACTTTTGAAGTATGGGCAGGTTAGCTCAGTCCAACTGTGTTTTCAACTAAGCCAATTGTGGCTCGCTCCTTGTGCTCGATCAGTGAGTCATATCTAGTTTTGGTGTTTTGAAATTGGGTCAGCTCGACCGTGTGCTGTAAGTGATAAGCCTAACCAAATCCTGGCTTTTTTCTCTCCATCTCTCCCAAAAAATCCTGTATAGAGATTAATGACATGAGATCAAGAAAATAGAATTCACGCAAATCTCACACTCATTAGAGACGTAATTTTTTAAATATGAGTTAAATTAAGTCTAAAAATGAGGCTCAACAGGAAAAGTTTTTTCTATTTTTTTTTTAACTTGGTTTTTAAAAAAATTATGGTTCCAATATTCACATCTCTTCGTTAACTAATTTAAGTATCAAAAAATTTTCATTAGGGCTATGTTATTGTTTGTTTTTCCACAAAATTGTCCAACCCCCAGAAAAATTTCAAAATGAAGGTACATTTTTCAAATTTTCTTTCAAAATACTCAAATTTTATCCCAAAAAATCCCTCCCAATTCATCCAAAAAGCCTTACACCCTTAAAACCACTCCTACTCTCTTATTTTCTTACTTTATCTATCACATCACTCATTTATTTATCACTCTCTCACTTAACTCATCCACACACACACATATATATATACATATATGAAAATAATAAAATTTTGCTAATTAAAAAATTCTAAAACTTATGTTTACAAATTTAATTAAACTAATTATCGGAAAAATGAATTAAATTTAATTAAATATTATTTATGTTATTACTAAATAATTCATTTATTGAATACCATATTAAATTAATTAAATTTACTTATTAATTAAACTATGTATTACTTATATTTAGTATTTAATGTATTAATGAAATATTATAGTTATTCATTTAATAAATAACTTAAGATGTTTTAATTTGATATAATAAATAAATTAATCCTCTTCAAAAAAATATTCTTCATTAATTACGAATCTTCATATTTATTTAAAATTGTAATAAAAAATTTGATTAGAGGGTGATATTTATTTAGTAATATATTAAGCTTAATAAATTAATATTGATATGATAAAAGAAATTATTGAGAGAATTAATTAAATTTACGTGAAATTATTTGATTATTACTAAGTATATATTTACTAAATAATGTATTAACTAAATAATAAGTTAAAGTAATTAAATAACTTATTAAATTAATTAAATTAACTTATTTAAATAACTTATTATTTATATATTAATTATGTTTATAGTTTATGTAAAATTAAACATTATGTTTGTTTATTTAATAAATAATTTAAGATGATGTAATTTCATATAATATAATATTATTTGTTTTTTTAATTGGATGAATTGTTATTAAGTCTTATATATAAATTATTAAAAAATTATTTTATTTACATAAATAACTAAGTTTTATTTATACATAAATCATAAGTAATAAATAGTTAAATAAATATAATTTAATTAATAAAATAATAATTAGTTTATAATTAATGTACAATAATTAATTTTTTTTAATAAATCAATATTAGCAATTATGATATAAGCTGATTTTTTTATAATTAAGATATAATTACGATTTTATGAATAAATAACATTTATTAGTATATATTGTATTCCAAATAATACATCATTTACTAATGTTAAATTAATAAAAATATAAATTTCAAAATAAATAATCAATTAAATTAATTAAACTCATATTTTAATCATTAAATATATATGATGTGGGATGGCCCAACAGGCCCAATCCAATAACTATCAACCTAAGAGTGTACCTCCAACCTATCTTGCCTTTGAGGGCCAATCAGGTCATTGATTCTGATTGACCTCCTACTTATCTTATTGTCTATGCAATAGGCAAGGTGGCTGCCACTTAACTAGACCGTGGATCAAGCATAGGAGCTCAATCGTCTCTGATAAGAGAACTTGAACTTTAAATCCACTAGCTGCCACCCTACTCTAGAGCTAACTCCATGGTTGATCCCTTATATCGATCGAGAAGATCGACTCACTGTTGAATCTTTTCTCTATCGTATTAAATGCCCTGACAAGTAGTGTGCCCTCACATTAATGACACATGCCACCCCAATACCACCTCTGCTACTGCTCCTGACAGAAGGCACGCCACTAATGTACTATTTTATCCCTAAAAGCTAGAGATGAAGCCGCCTGAAATAGTATATGAATGGAAAATGACCGAAAGCTTCCTATATAAGGACAAGAGCCCTTTACACATGATAAGGATATCTTGGACATATCATCTACCTGAAGAATACTATAAATACCCCATTACCAGCCAGTTCTAAAGTATGCCATTCTTCGCTAAAAAGCCCTCACTCTGCTACTCTCCTTATCCAGTAATTCCAATACTAACTTAAGCGTTAGAGTGATATAGTCGAGGGCTTCTCGGCTAGCCTGACATTTACTCATGATTGCAGATCTTAACCCAAGTGTCTTTAGAGTTGGACGACTCAACCAAGAAAGTCGGTTTTCCCTAAATTCCAACCCAATTTAGTAAAACTCAACTTTCACCCTCATCATTTGGCGCCATCTGTAGGAAACATTGAGACTATAATTACAAAATGGTAAATACAAGGTGAGCCGCTTCAAAAAGATAGGAGAATAGGAGGACTGCATCTTCACCTCTTCGACCTCCTCAAGAGTTAAATGCCCCAGGACCTAGTGTCCTGCCAGAGCATGTGGTCACTTTGACCATGTCCCAACTAATGCAATTGATTAGTGAACAGATCTTTACTCAAATCTCTACTCAATTTTCTGCTACCTTGAATCGACATGAAGCCCTGCCAACCTTAACAGCCAGCGCAACTTCACAACTTCCATCTCTTGATGAGATATTACTTAGAGAAAACCATGATCAACCAAAATCCAGGTGACCACTAGCAAGATGCAAAGTCAACCTTAAATGTTTCCCTAGAAAAAAGGTTTGACCAACCCGCAAGAAAATGTTGTAGATTCTGTTGATCATTATGCTTAGCCCATTCAAGCCCAGCAGCGCAATAGGACCAAGTGCTTAAGACCTTAAACAAATAGAAATATGTCCAAGGCAGATCGAAAGGAATGGGAGAAAGTATTCCACCAGGTGCAACAGTTGAATATGTGCCTAGTAAAGATCTCAAGGAGAAACATTAAGAGGAATTTTCACCAAGAAGGGCCACAGAGGTTCTATCGAGAAAGGGAATCCCCATTCATGTAAGAAATAATCAATGAGTGCATTGCAGTTGATGCCAAAGTCCTCGTAAGACTCAATTGGTATGATGGTTACTCAGACCTGAATGAGCAATTGATGTAATTTGAGCACATGATATAGTTGCATGGGTATAATGAGTACATATATACAAAGATGCTAGTCATCACCTTCCAGGGCATCACATTAGACTGGTTCGTTAAGCTTAAGCTAGCATCGATTTATTCATACAACTAGTTGTGTGACAAATTTCTGCATCAGTTTGCCAGTCAAAGAAAGGTGAAACTCCCTTACACCTACCTCCATACAGTGAAATAGAATGAGGGGGAGTCCCTGCATGATTTCTTCACTAGGTTCAATATAGAACTATTGAAAATTGACAACTCAAGAATTGAGTTTTTGATCAATGTGTTTTTCTTGAACCTTAGCCATAAGGAATGTGCTAATACCTTGGTATGTGAGCAACCCTAATCAACGGAGGAGCTGCTTGACCTAACAGAAAGATACATGACTCAAGAGGAGATGAATAAGCTTAAGTTTGGCAATCTTGAGGTTAACAAGAAGAAGAATAAAAAGAAAGACAATCGACAGTAGAGAAAGGGTCTTTAATTGCCTATCAACTGATAGTAGAGGAAACGTCGTTAATTGCCTATCAAATGCTTCCATGATTACACCCCACTCAATCTCTCGAGAAAGAGGTACTGTTCACAATTCAACACAATAACCTCCCAAAAAAGCCTATGAAGTTGACTGAAACTAAGGCCATGAGGAAGTTGAAGAAATATTGCCATTTCTATAAATAAAAGGGCTATGATACAAAGGACTATTTTAATTTACATGATGAAATTGAGAGGCGTATTTGACAAGGCCACTTCAAAAAATATATTGATGAAAATGGCCATCCAGAATTAGGCAAAACCAACCAGACTCCCAGTAGAATAAGGTCAACTAGCCCAAGGAGAAAAGATAAAGGAAAAACACCTGCCTAAAGTCCCCCTCCACCCATTCGAGGAGTCATTGATATGATCATGGGAGGTCCTACTAGGGGGGACTTGAAATCCACCAAGAGACAGACCCAACAAAGGCTAAAATCGACCAAGTCCACTCTAGTCAAAACTATTTACCAACTCTCCATCAGTGTAGAGTCGATTTCCTTCACGGATGTTGACCATGCCCACTTTGAAAATAAGGGAGCTGACAGCAAAGTAGACTGCCCCATGGTTGAGTCTGTAGAAATTGCCAATTTTGAAGTAAGAATGGTCTTGGTCGACAACAGCAGTTTGGCCAATATTATATTCTTGTCAACCTTGAAGAAAATAGATTTAGGATAATTAAAATTTGAGCCAGTTTATATGCCACTGGTCAGGTTTGGAGGGTCAAAAATCATACCAAAGAGATCCATCAGCTTGTCTACATCATTTGGAGAAACCCCTCGAGAAGAACCTTTATGGTTAACTATCGCATTGTCAATGCTTCATTTGCCTACAATGTCATATTAGGACGACCAGCTTTAAATGATTTTTTTGCTATCGTGTTGACTAACCACATGAAGGTTAAGTTTTTGACCCATCCAGCACGGGGGAGCTTTTGTGCAATATTAAGGAAGCGTGGTGTTGCTATGCCATTTCAATTAGGTTGAACGAGCAAAAGACCTACCATAGCCAAAGACGTTAGGGACACCCTATAGCAAAACCCAATGAGGGACAAGCAAGTAAGAAAAGAAAGTTGAAAGATACCAGTGTAAAGTCTATCGATAAATTCAAAATAATAAAGTTGGAGCCTGGGAACCTCGACATGTGACCACCAAGATCAGAACTGACATGGGCCATCACATGAAGTATCTTATGGTCGATTTTCTATGCAAAAACATCATGTATTTACCTAGAAAGTGTCCGATCTCCAAGGAATTGACCCTAGCATCATTGTCCACCATCTCAATGTGGACCCCTCATACAAGATAATCAAGTAGATGATGAGGACCTTTAATGCAGAAAAGTGCCAAATCATTAAAGAGGAGGTCAACAAGCTCTTAGATGCAAGATATATTGTAGAAATCCAGTATTCTTCTTGGCTTTGTAATATAGTCCTCATCCCCAAGAATGAGGAAATGTGGCGTATGTGTAATTATTTCACTGATTTAAGTAAAACTTGTCCTAAAGATCCTTACTTCCTGCTTTGTATAGATTTGCCAGTTGATTTGATTGCTAGATGTGAATTATTGAATATGATGGATGCCTTTCAAGGTAATTATCAAATATTTATGGCACCAAAAGATAGGGATAAAACCTTTTTTGTCATTCCAAATGGGGTGTACTATTTTTTGGTCATACCTTTTAGGCTTAAAAACGTAAGGACAACTTACCAGAAAATAGTAAACTTTACGTTCAAGAATGAAATCAATAAAACTATGGAGATTTATGTTAACGACATGATTGTCAAAATAGAGATAGCCAAAGATCATCTCATTGACCTCAACCATGCATTCGAGATACTACGAGCATTCAGCATGAAGTTAAACTCTAACTAGTATACCTTCGAAGTTTGAGGTGGCAAGCTCCTGGGCCACATAGTCAATCAGAGGAGCATTGAAGCGAATCTACTAAAAATTTAGGCAGTGTTGGATATTGCACCACCTTGAACAGTCAGGACGTATAGCATCTAATCAAGAGGATCATAGCTCTTCGCAGGTTCATTACCCACTTGACCGACAAAAGTCTACCCTTCTTCAAGATACTTAACAACATGAAGAAATTTGGTTTCCAATGGACTAAACAATGTGACCAGGCTTTGGTCAAACTGAAGCAATATTTATCTTCATCGCCCATGCTCGCTAAACTAAAGCTAAAAGAGATTCTGCACATGCTTCTGGTTGTCTCCGAGGCCTCAATTAGTTTAATTCTAGTCTTGACCAGAGATAAAAATCATCGACCCATCTATTACTGTAGCAAGGTATTACGAGGCCTAGAGCACAACTACCTTAAGATCGAGAAGTTTGCTCACACTTTAGTCATCGCAGCTCGAAAACTACAACTATATTTCTAACCCCATACCATCATAGTATTGATGAACCAACTATTGAAACATGTGCTTTCAAAGCTAGACATGTCAAGAAGATTGACCAACTGGGCCATTGAGTTGGGAGAATTGAATATCATGTTTCAACCTCGAACGGCCATCAAAACACAGGTTTTAGCTAATTTCGTAGCCAAGCAAGTCGAACTCCTTATGTGGACTTTGCACATCAATATGTCAGAACCACTTCACGAGAGGGGATAGGTGTTTCACTCTATTCCTCATTAGCGGAGGAGTTTGACTTCATAATAAAACTTGACTACCTAATCACCAACAACGAGGCAAAATATGAGGCCCTCCTTATGGGAATGAAGATGACAGCAAGCCATGAAGTCGAGCACTTGGCAGTAATTATAGATTCCCAGTTGGTTGTAGAACAGGTCGAAGGAAACTTCGAGGCTAAGGACTTGACCATAAGCTAGTACTTGGCTGAGGTAAAAAGATTACAGTAGTCATTTAAAAGATTCACCCTTATCTAAGTACCTCGATCAGAGAACGAGCGTATTGACACCCTGTCTAAATTTGCAAGCTCAACAAGAGGAACAAAGAATAGAACAATAACATTTTTGGTCACAAATAATCCATCTATAGGCACTCTTGACTAGAATTTCATGGGAAACATTGAAGAAGCCATTCTTTCTTGGCGGGATGCAATAAAACTCTATTTGAGTTAGGGCATAGTTCCTTAAGAGAAAAATGAAGCACGCAAGCTTAGAGGTTAAGTAGCCAAATTTGCTCTCAATGAGCAATGTCAACTTTACAAGTGGTCGATCTCCAAACCACCCATAAGGTGCTTGATCCAAACTAAACTCATGAGGTGTTACAAGATATCCATGTAAGCATTTGTGGGAATCATTCTAGAGGACAATATCTGGCATATAAGGTTATCAGATACGGATATTTCTGACCAATACTATTGAAGTATGCCATCGACTTTGCTAAAAGGTGCTCATATTGCCAAGTTCATTCAAACACACCACATCAACCCACTGTATTAATGGTAAATGTTTAGGTCGCATGGCAATTTGACCAATAAGGGATCAACATAGTAGGGTCATAACCAAAGATATCAGGCCAAAGGAAATTTATTATTATTGCAATTGAGTACTTCACTAAATAGGTCAAGGCAGAAGTAGTTCCAAAGATAATCGATACGACCATCAAGAGCTTCATCTAAAAGAATATTATCCATAGTTTTGATCTTTCCATGGTCATTATCTCAGATAAGGGCACCCAATTTTAGAGCAAGAGAGTGAGAAATTAGTGTGAAGTTTTAGGGATCCGCTAATACTTTACCTCAGTCAGGAACTCTCAATCTAAAGGCCAGATAAAAGTAACGAACAAAATCATTCTCGACAATCTCAAAGCTAGATTAGAAAAAATCGGATCGAGTTGGGTAGATGACCTCCCTAAAGTGTTATGGGCATACAGTAACACTCCTCACACAGCCACAAGTTATAATCCCTATAGCTTGGTCTATGGTTTTGAAGTAGTTATTCCTTTCAAATTGATACAATACACAACTTGGGTGATCCATTTTAATCTAATTAAGAACACATCTAAAAAGAAAGTCGATCTAGAGACCATCAACGAGCTGCGACAAGAAGCTTACAACACCATGCAGTGGTATAGATCAAAGATGATGGAACATTACAATAAAGGGGTCCAACCATGCAGCTTCAATGTTGGGGACCTTATTCTCAAGAAAGTAGAGGTATCCAAAAACATTGGCATAAAATGGGATGGTCCCTATATTGTTATTAAGGTATCAAAGCACAACGCATATCAACTAGAGAATATCAATGGCGATGAGCTCTTGTGACCTTAGAATGCCATAAAGATGAAGAAATTAATTTTATGTATAAAACGTTTTGTAACCACTATTGTATTATCTAATATAAACGAAGTTTTTAGTAGTTTTGCCATTATTCACTTGTAATACTACAACACTCCCCCAATAATTTAGAAACATGAGTCAAACACTTATAGTCGACCCAAGTAATGGCTTCAAGCTACCAAATTAAGGCTTTTCAGCCTAAAGTTTACAATTGACCCTATAGTTGACCCAAACAATGGTTGAAAAACCTCTTCAAGCTGCCAAATCGAGGCTTTTTAGCCCAAGGTTTACAGTCAACCCAAATAATGGCTTCAAACCACCAAATTGAGGCTTTTTAGCCAGAGTTTCCAATCGACCCCATAGTCGACCTAAATAATGGCTTCAAGCTACTAAATTGAGGTTTTTCAGCCAAAACAAATTTGAAGTTTACATTCAAACCCATAGTCTAACCAAATAACAACTTCAAGTAGCCAATCCAACTTGAATCTACTTAAGGTTCATAATCTACCCCCTTGTCGACCAAAGCAACAACTTCAAAACCTAAGATTAATGTTTTACCCTCTAATTAAATGAACAAGTTAATTATCTCAATCGACCCTAAAGTCGACTAAATCAATTTAACTACTATTTAGAGCTTTAAGCTAATAAGTGTGCTCAATCAAGGACTAGACCTTGTAGTTGAAGATAGCCTTGTGTTGTTTTAATATGATTAATTTGCAATAAAAATGATTCAAGTTATTCCCAGTTAGTCATTAATCGACAAATAACTTGGATTAATTTTATTACACTCGCTATCAGTTCACTCTTAATCGAGCATACACTTGATGAATAGAAAAAATTGTTGTTCATCAGCAACTAATATTCGATAAAAATAGAAGTTCTAAAAGCAAAATAAATGGTAAAGCACATTGATTAATGAGAAAATGGATTTCATTAATTTTGAACATTTTACATAATTGTGATACAAAATAGGGGGAAAGAAGATTACAAAATATGCCACACAAGGTGACAATGGAAAAGGCTCCTAGCTTCAAGGGTGGCTCAACCCCTCACCTAGTTGTGATACAAAATAGGGGGAAAGAAGATTACAAAATATGCCACACAAAGCGACAATGGAAAAGGCTCCCAGCCTCAAGGGTGGCTCAACCCCTCACCTTCAACAAGTCTAGGGATTACTCTCTCTAGTTTCTAAGGTTGAGAAAGGCTCGCTTCATTAACCAGGAAAGGATGCTCGCTAGGAAAAAAGTAGTTCGTCACATTAACTTTGCCATCCCAAATGTCGAACGTGAAGTCATTAGCAAATTTGAACTCTGTGGTCATGGCTTCAACCCTAACCTAATAGGTAGGCACAGTGACTGGTGGCTTCTCGATTAAGCAACTTCATTGGGGTGAGTTCCCTTTGCAGGGGTATCATCAAGAGGATACACACATAGTTGCTCGTTGAAGGCATAGTTCAAGCACCTCTTGTCCTCTTTACAAAAGCTATACCCCAAGAACTCGAGCTGTTTCAAAGCCTTATCAAAGGCATCCTTGGTGTCATTGAGAGAGAATACAAATCCATAAAGCTAGAGGTCAGCATGAACTGTTGTACAGCTTTACATCAAACCTCTAGCAAGACCTGACTGAACTCTTATCGAGCATATTATAATGCTGACTTATAACCTTTAGCTTGCCCATGGTCAAACTGGGATTGTGCTGTCACTTTAGTCTTTTTCAAGAGCTCATCAGCCACACTCCTCTCAGTGATAGTAGTTAGTAGTTTGGCGTCCTTCGCTTCAAGCTCCGCATTTTTCTCTTTTAGTTATTTTGTAAGGTGCTTGACCTCTGCTTTGGAAAACTCGAGCTCTACCTCAATAATCTCAACCTTTTTCTGGTTGGCCTAGTTAAGGGCTAATTTCGACCTTTGAAATAGGTGATAGCTCAACTACTCGACTTGTGAAAAGGTACCCCCATTAACATAAAAATAGTATAAAATTGCCCATAATAAATCCAGCTCAACTAAAGTCTTACCATATTTGCATGATAGGCTAGCGATTTCATCATAGCACCCTAGCTCTTCTCCATCATTTGGTGCTAGTCGAAGGAGAAGAGGCCAATCATCATAACTTTCATTAGTAGGGCTGCAATTTCCCCTATCGCTATCATCGACTTTCAGTTGTTGACTGCAAGCTCAGTTCCAAACCAGGCCAGAGGCAGCTCAGTCAAGTTGAAAAGCCCCTCGTCACTTTGATGCCCGAAGAGGTCAAAGCTCACAGTTGGTCCAGCCTAGGGAGCAGCAGGCCTCTTCCCTCAACTAGTAATATTACTATTTGGAGATGTGGGTGGTTAAGATGGTGTAGCAGTGGTGAGAGGAATGATTGTAACTGGTCAAGAAACTACTAGTGTGATCAGCCCTTGCTGAGCCCCTACATCTTCCCCCCGACTCTTGCAGTTCTCGTAGTTCATTTTTGCATGAGTAATAGCTACATTACGTGCTTAACTCATTATCTCTTCTTGATTTGTATAAGAAAGTATCAAAGCACATTAAAATCAACCAAACAGATATAAATATAGTAGTTAAGAAAGCAATGTATATAAAAGATCTATCTAATCAAGTATCATCAGGCAGGTCGAGCTAAGTGGGCGACAAACCCGTCAGCACAAGATTTCTCTCCTCGATAAAATAGGTTACCTCAATCTGGCTAAACTTGACCAGATCCCACATAAAGGTATTCAGCCAAGAGAGTTTGGTTTCCTGACATCTTAAGATGCCCCTATATCCAACCCCTCGGGATGTTAAAACCTAACCTACCAGGAGCTTAAACATAGAAAAATCTATTTTCTACTTTTGATCGAAAGAAAAGTTGGAGTAATAAAGAATGTTCGACTAGGGTGGGCGGCTAGATAATAAAAGCTTGACTCCTTAGTATTACCAAATTTTTGGGACATGGAAAATTGAAAATGGTTGCTAAAGTTGGCAAAGGTTGGAAGCTCATTACAAACATGCATCAAAATGATGAAATTATATATCGTTAAAAAGAAATTAAGAGGAGTTGGTTAATGCAAACCTGAAAACCCCTTAGTAGGTCAACTATTGGCTCGACTAAAGGGATTCTAAGCTCACACCTAGGATCATCCTCAAATACCGTTATGTAACCATCAAGTGGTCGGTACATCCTACCCTTAGGCCCCCGGATGATAAGCTCATAATCTAAGGGAATGTGATATACTTCCCTAAAGGCATCTAAGTCCCCTTCTTTGACCTCCAACCTAATCTTACTAAAGTAGTTGGGGGTAAATAATCGACCGCATGATGCTAGAGGTTCACTTGGCTCCGCCACGCCCTGCCCCCAATGAGAGCATGATTCTCACTTGGAGTGCTTGAGGATAACCTATCACTCAATGAGCCTTCAAATTCGCTAATCGAACCCTCGCTACCACTGGTCAAAGCCCTATCTAACTTGGTAGCCTTGCTATCACTATTCTAGTTGCTTCTATGGTCTCTAAAAACCCCCCAACATAATTGGAACTCTATGAAAATTTTAGGAAATGCTTTAAAATGCACGCAAGAATGTTGGAATACTTATGGATTCCGGGTGTTTAGAAGTAGAACAGTTGAATAAAGCAAAATATTGGGGTCAACCACATGTAAAGTTGTAAAATATAAAAATGAAGATTATTACTGCTCCTATTTATAAGCCCCAGTGAGCAAAACCTCAAACGTTAGCAATAATTACCCCATCATCTTCTAACGCTTCACCTAACCCGATGTTACAGATGCACAAAATGCGCTGAAACCTTGGCCAATTCCTATAAGCTTTCCTCACTATGGTCTACTGAGGTCGATTCTTTCCAACCGCCATTTAGTAACTTAACTACTCCTCATTTTTTTTTGTTGACAAACTCGATCAGGACTCCAGAGTAGGGGAGACTCATGATGTGGGATGGCCTAATAGGCCCAACCCAACAGCTATCAACCCAAGAGTGTACCTCCTAATCCATCTTACCTTTGTGGCCCAATTAGGTTGTCAATTCTAATCGATCTCCTCCTCACCTTATTGTCTACATAATAGGAAAGATTAGCACCACTTGACTGGACCGTGGATCAAGCATAGAAGCTCAATCGTCTCTAATGAGAGAACTCAAATGTTGAATCAACTAGCTTTTGCCCACACTTAGAGTTAGTTCCGTGGTTAATCCTTATGTCAACCAAGGAGGTCGACTCGCTGCCAAACCCTTTCTCTACCATATTAAATGCCACGATAGGCAGTGTGCCCCCGCATTAATGGGGTATGTCACCCCAATACCACCTCTGCTGCCGCTCCTAACAGGAAGCACGCCACCAACGTACTATTCTAACCCTAAAAGCTGGAGTTGAAGCCACCTAGAATGGTACAAGAATGAGTGATAACCTAAAGCTTCCCATACAGGGACAAGAGCCCTTTACACATGATAAGAGTATCTTAGATATATTATCCACTTGGAAAAGGATATAATAACCCCATTACTAGCCACTTCTAAGATATGCCATTATTCACTAAAAAGCTCTCACTCTGCTGCTCTCCTTATCCAGTCATTCTAATATTGACTTGAGCATTGAAATGCCATAGCCGAAGACATCTCAGTTAGCCTGACGTTTGCTTATGATTGCAGATCTTAGCCTAAGTGCCTTTGGAGTTGGACCACTCAACCAGGAAGGTCGATTTTTCCCAAATTCCAACCCAATCCAATAAAACTCAACTTTTACCCTCATCAATACACACACACATCATCATCATCATCATCATCATCATCATCATCATCATCCAACTATAAATATATATACATATAATATATAAAAAAAATACTTTCATTTTACAAACCCAACAAAAAAGCAACTGATTTGACCTCAACTGTAAAATTTATCTCCCTCCAAAATATAGAAAAACAAATAATTTATTTTTAAATCATTTTCTATATTGCCTCAAAATAAAAAAAAACACTTGACATATTCTCTAAATTTTCTCTCAAAAATTTATTTCTCCAAAAATTTTTGTACGAAATGCCAAAAACGTTAAAAAAGCATAGTGTAGAATTCTTTTAGCAGCACTAATCATTTTTGTCTTGCAGATAATTTAGACCACATCTTTAAAGCTCCTTGACCCCAGCTCTCCATTCATTGCCCTGGCTGGAGCCTGTTACATCAACTAGGTACATAAAAGACATGTTTGTGGCCGGAGGACGGCGTCAGCAGCCTTGACCTGCTGGCTGCCTATGCTTTTAGATTAACTTGTAATATTATTGCCTTTATTTTACACATGTTTACTATGGATTCTTTTTTGTTTTGCTAGCTTAATTTGTATGTTTGATGTTATCTTTCTTATGGGTTGCTTAAATTATTAGTACTAGCAATCTCGGGACATTTTACGTTTGTGTTAAAATATTTATAATATATAATTAATAGCAATAGTATAAAATAATTTTTTTTATAATTTTAATATATTTATAAATTTTTATACAATAACAATGGAACATAGAGTGGATGGATTTATAAATGATACTGATTGTATATAAGAATTAAAAGATAAGATGTGGGCATTTATAGTAGCATCAGTTTAAAATCCTTCTTGTAAATTAATTTACTAAAACTAGCGGTTTTCACACATGTTATGCGTCTGTCAAAACTTCGAAACTATGAAATAAATAAATATAAATTATAATTTTTTAATGATTTTATTTATATAAATTTTTAAATAAATAAAAAAATTAAGATAAAATGTTCATAGCAATAAGTGAGTTCTAAATGATAGTTATTTTATATGTAAATAGTTACAAGACTAGAACATTTTATATATAAATAACGAGAATATTTAAAAAAAAAAATTAAAAACACACTCAATAGTTTAGATGTGACATATCTATACATTGGCAGATAGTGTAGGCTCATATACAGTTGGACAGCATGCATGCATGAACTATATATTATAATAACTTGTAGGAATAACTAGGCAATTGGGCAAGGCATGACTTAATTAGCCAATTAATAGGATTAATAACTCCTCAAATTAATTAAATAGGAGTAAAATTCTCGTTACTGGGATACTCGCAAGCATAAGGTTAAATCTCTGAATTTGAAAATTAAATTACCATCACAGCGTCAGTTGATCAGAGATATGTTATACTAATTTTGAGTACCGTTGATGAGCCATATATGAGGCTAGCCATTGACCTTCTTCCCTTTATGCTCAGCACATCGCTTTCTTCCCTTGACGGGAGGATTAGTACAAATGGATCCGTTACCTACGGCTACACCACAGATGCCAGATCTGCAGCCATCATCACTAGAATCGTATTCATTCTGCATTAATAGATCAAATGGACCAAAAGTACTACTCCTCTTGATTATATTATCACCCACTAACTTCTGGTAGACATATTGAACCATATCGCGCAGAAAAGAAAATACAGATACTCTTTCTGCGTAACATGAGTCGTTGAGTTTTTTGTGGATATCATCAGGCCGACGTTCGCCATTTCTTCTCTTGTTCCATGGGTAATCATATTTCCTAAGCAGCTCTTCCTCTATTTTCTCCGCGTCCTTCTCGCTTTTCGTCTGTCAAATTGGTGAAATTAATGAAATACTAGCAATTTTGGCGCACTGAAAAAATTTTAATAATATAAAATAAATAAAAGTATTTATTTATCTAGGATGTTATTATAAATTTTAATATTTTGAATGTATTTATTTAAAATTTTAGAATAGGCAAAAGAAAAAAAAAATTACTTTATGATCGACTAATAATAATGAAGGCATTTTAGGATGAGTATTTTAAAATACATTAAAAATGAATTGGTGCTTTATATATAAGAATAGGTACTGACTGATTGAATATATACATGAAAAAAATATAGGACCATATATAATCCATATATATACATATATGTATTTAATTTATGCACACGGATACAAACATCATAAGTCCATTAGAGTTCAAATTTTTAGCTTTCCTCATCATATAAGAGATTTATGTCGTTGGACCACGAGCCATTCGGCTAGCCCACACACATGTGATGATTAATGAAGGGTATTTATTGTGGGACTTACAGGAGCCACTCTATAAACAATTGCGGAGCCATTTGAGAGTGTCGCGGAAAATAGTCGAGGCTTATTATGAAAGTAGTCCTGATTGGAGGAAGGCGGTCGTCCATTCTCCAAATGTGCACCATCACGGCCGTACTGCTGTAGTCTACTCCTAACGTTGTAAGCTTGTCCAACATAAACAGGAACCACATTGCTGGAGCCACAATTAGCGACTCCAAGCTCGTAAAGTCCCGGACAAGAAGTCCAATTTGGGAGGTTTCGCGTCCTGCAGTACCTTTCTGCTAATTCTTTCAGCGTCGGATGATCTTTCCAGTCACTCAATGTTGTGATTAGAATCTGGCAAGTACCAGTGTAGACAATCATATACTGAGCAAAGAACATAATTACTAAAAATTCTTAAAAATAAAGTTTCATATCTAAAAAGTTGCAAAATATTTTTGTTTAATTTTAAAAGCTCATTCAATCACTTTTTTAATTTTAAAAAATTCAACAGTTTATTTTTTTGACTAAATTATCTTTAATTTCTTATACTAAGGAACTTTTAATGGAGTTTTTTTTCTTTAAGTTCTTCAAATTGATATGTTGGTTACAATTTAAATAATAGCTAATGAATTAAATTTTTGTAGGAAAGTAATTTCTAGATTTATAAAATATAATACAGACAGTTAATATTAAAATTGAGTTAACTAAACAAAAAGATTAGAAATGTTCAAAGTTCATAAATAAACGTTTGTAGGAAATTTAGTATAAACAAATTAATACAATTAAAAGAAAAATAATTTTGAAAATATTGAATATCAATAAATAAAAAAATCATTATATATGTATAAATTGAGTGATACTGTCAATCAAAAATAAGATAAAAATTAATAACCGGGCTTTCCTAGATGAAAAGGTGGTGGAGTTGTCTTGTCCACAAATAATTTTATGTATTTCTGTGGAAAATATAAGGCATTTCGCGTTGGTAACTTCAATTACAGGCTGAAAAGGGATTAAGAAAGTAAAAATAAATAAATAAATAAAGGGACTTTCCAGAAAAAAAAGAAACAGATTTATAATTATTTAATACGATATGATGGTGATTTGCATTCCTCAATAAATAAAGTCACTTAACCCTCAAACACCGTGTCCCACAACCTCAAGCCAAGCCTATAAGAAAAAGTAAAGATTGCAAATTTGGGGCTTATTCGCTTTGAGTTGCTAGTTTATTAATTTATTGAATTTAATAACTCATATTAATTTTTTGAACTTAATAGCTCATGTACTTTAATAAACGAAGGTTCATAATTATATTTTTAATTGACATATACGAGAATGTTTCATTAAGGATGGAATATCTTTATCTAAATCTAACTACCCTTGGAACCTAAAGTTACTTTGAGTGCTTCATTGAAATTTGAAGGCATATTGATTAATCATGAATGTATTATTAATTACTAAATATAGTAATCCATCAAAATACATATATAATGGCTACAATTAATTAATATTTTGTTAAATAATCTACAAAATTTATTTGTTTATTTAATGTTATAACGCATTTCATGATCTCCCACCCAACAAAGCAAATGAAGCCTTAGAATGTATATATATATATATATATAGAGAGAGAGAGAGAGAGACAGACAGACAGACCGACCGACCGACAGAGAGCAGAGCCCTCGCAGATTAGACTGTTTGTGTGGTGTGTGCGGAGCAGAGAGGAGGGGAGTGGCGCGGTGGCCCACCTTCCATCCAGAAAAAGCAAAGTCATATTCTGTATGCCTGATATCTTCTCTCTTAATCCTTCTTCTGCTGGTGGCAAAAGAGTTGGTCGGAGCTCCATTAGTTAAGCGCCAGTACTTAACTGATGATATATTTTTGAGCGCTCTATGTGGCGGGCTATTGTAATTGTATGTGAAGATATTGCTTTGCCCATAAGCATTGGAGCGTGACATTAATGCAAGG
The DNA here is from genome assembly GCA_014898725.1 of Jacaranda copaia. Classification (NCBI taxonomy): domain Eukaryota; kingdom Viridiplantae; phylum Streptophyta; class Magnoliopsida; order Lamiales; family Bignoniaceae; genus Jacaranda; species Jacaranda copaia. The sequence continues at coordinate 347,497 of JACGDI010005424.1, read as the reverse complement.
TGAGCCGCGACTTGCACTTGCACGCACTCCACGCGGATCACATATTTCAGACAAATCATGTTAAAATTAGTTGCATGCGTAATACAATTATACAAAAATATTTTTGCCAATAATCCAATCGGCTAGCTAGGTCAAATTGAAGTCCAGAAAAGCACAAAATACATAGAACAAGATTGCATTTGCAAGTTATCAAGGATGAAAATAATAAGACAAACATCGAGGTTAATTAAAAGAAATTAATTTGCATGTCAAAGCATTAATATCGAATGAAGTGGGAGAAATACACAGCAATCATGCAAGAAAGTGACAAAAAGAAACAACATAACTAGAGAGAATAATGGGGATGCATGAAAACATTAATTACAAAAATGAATCGAAAGTGTTGTCGGGGCTGCAAAATTAATGGTGAATAATATATAAAGCAAGAGAAAAATGCGTGCGGTTATTGTAATATGTTCCATTTCGCAGTTGGAAGCAGTTAAATAGCGTGAGGACGAAAGCTTGCGAACCCCCCATGAAACCGCTCCAAAGGGAGATTATGGCGGGCGGTTAATTTTATCTATTTAAAAATAATTAAATCAACTGCTAATATACTATTTTATGCATGTTCTGCTTCTTCTACCTTTTCCTCTCCCCCTCTCTCTTGTTTTATAAATTGAAACTCCAGCTTGTGCAAACATAATGTTATTCTCTAATGGACACTACAATCCATTTTCAGTCACAACATATATAAAATAGGTTTAATTTGTTAATATTGATTTTGTCTTAAAATTTGAACTAAACTAACAAGAACTGGAAGAAGAATGGAGCGAAACGGAACTAAGGAGTCAAAACGGATGAGAATGCACATGGAGGACAAAAAGTTTGTGCTGGGGCACAAGGTTTGTGCGCCTCGGTGCACGAGACAACCCAAGCAAACAGAAACTTTGCGCCGAGGCATTAGTTATTGTACACTTGTGCACGGGGCAACTATGGGCCCAGGGCTTATTTTTTACGGGTATAAATACTTGGTTTCTTTTGAGAAAATTAAGAGAGATACATATACAAGGGTTTTAGACTACTTTTGAGATAATTTCTTGAAACGGTGTCTAAAATGAGGGTGTTAGGTGTTCATGTGAGATTTGATGGATTCAAACTTTGTACTTACATTTGATTTGAGTTTAATAAATTTTTTTCTTTGTCAGATGGATTAGGTACATTGTTGAACCACGCTAAACTTGTTTTCAATTGCAATAAATTTTTTTAATTTTATTTCATAGTTGTGATTTCAGATCATTCAAAGTTACAACAGATTGGTATCGAGAGCCGAGATTGATCAGATGTCAATTATGAAGTACAAGGTAGAGAAGTTTGATGGGAAGAATGACTTTGGGCTTTGGAAGATGAAGGTTTATGGCCTTCTATGTCAACAAGGTTTACAAAGAGCATTAAAAAGCAGAGATTCCTTGCCGAAAATGCTAATAGATGAGGAAAAGGATAAGTTTATGATGAAGGCCTATGGTACTTTGGTTTTATCATTGGTAGACAACGTACTAAGAGAGATCACCACAAAAAGTACGCCAGTAGGACTATGGATAAAGCTAAAGAGTCTATATATGACAAAATTCCTGATAAATCGGCTGTATCTAAAACAGTGATTATACAAGTTGAGGATGAAGAAAGGTACATCTATTACTTAGTGTATTGATTATTTCAATAAAGTAATTCTAGATCTCACTAGTATAGATGTTAAAATTAAAGATGAAGATCAAGAGTTATTCTCTTATGTTCACTACCTAAATCTTTTGAGCACTTGATCACTACATTGTTGTATGGACAAGATACGATTTTAATAGAGGATATAAAGGTTTCGTTGAATTCCAACAAGTTGAGAAAACATGTCCTGGGCAGTAATGATGACGAAAGTAGGGAAGGATTAGTGGCGAAAAGGAGATAGAGAGAAAGAGGAAAGAGTAGAGGCCAATCGAAATCCTGAACCAAGCCTAGAAATGGCAACAAGTATTTTAGATGCAATGAAAAGGGGCACTGAAAATGGAATTGTCCAGAATGAAGAAAGGCAAAAGATGCAGGTGAAACTTCTAATTAGAAACAACATAATATCGTAGGAATTATTGAGAATGAGTCTAACAATGGGCTTGTTCTCAACATTACCGAAAGCTTACTAAGCTCTAAGTAGATTTTGGATAGTGACTGCTCCTACCACATGTGCCCATGTGAAGATTGGTTTACCACTTATCAAAAATACAATGCTGGTAAAGTACTTATGGGAAATGATGCTTCATGTAGGATTATAAGAATTGACTCAATGAGTATCAAAATGCATGATGGTATAATAAAGACCCTAATAGATATGAGTCATGTTCTAGATTTGAAGAAAAATCTAATTTCACTAGGTACACTAGACAAGAACAATTGTGAGTACAGAGCTCGAGATAGAGTTCTACAGGTTTCCAAAGATACATTGCTTATCATGAAGGGAGACAAAAGGAATAGCCTTTACATCTTATAGGGTAGCATAGTTTCTGGTAGTACAACGATATCTTCACCAGTTAATAACACTGTGAGACTGTGGCATATACAGCTTGGGCATATGACTTGCTTGGTGGAGAGAAGATTGGAGAGTTTGATTTTTACGAGCAATGTGTGCTTGACAAGCAACACCAGGTGAAATTCGACATTATGATACATAGGACCAAAGGCACCTTGGATTACATTCACTTAGATCTTTAGGGGTCTTCTCAAATTCCTTCAAAAGGAGGTGCTAGGTATATGTTGACATTCATAGATGACTTCTCACAAAAAGTATAAGCGTGCATGCTGAAGCATAAGGATAAGTTGTTTGTCAACTTTAAGTAATGAAAAGCTTTAATCGAGAAGTAGACAAGAAAGAAAATCAAGTGCTTGAGGACTAACAATGGATTGGAGTTCTGCAATAAAAAATTTTAGGAATTCTGTGATAAGGAAAGAATTGTGAGGTATTGCATAATTGTACACACACCACAGTAGAATGGAGTTGCAGAATGGATGAATAAGACTATTTTGGAGAGAGCTAGATGCATGCTCATTAATGCCGGATTGTCCAAGGATTTTTGGCAAAAGCAATCAATATTGCTTGTTACCTAGTGAATGGATTACCATAACTGCTTTAGACTGCAAAACACCAATGAAAGTTTGGTTCAAGTCTCTTTCTAATTACTCAAATTTGAGAGTGTTTAGGTGCCTAGCCTATGCTCATGTTCGTGATGGAAAGCTTGAGCCAAACGTTAGGAAGTGTATATTCCTAGGCTATGTAGATAGAGTAAAGGGTTATCATTTGTCGTGTAATGATAACAAAAGCCCCAAGATGATTATCAGCAGGGAGGTGACTTTTGATAAGTCTGTGATGATGAAGAAGGTGGAGCAGCCTAAAAGTAATCAACAGGGCATTAAGGTGAAGGTGGAGTTTGAACTTGACACTCCACACGTTTCAAAAAGAAAATAGAATGTGGTAGATGAAACTGGTGAAAGCGCATTATCACCTAACCAACAATAGGAAAATAATTCACTACAAAACTATAATTTAGCTTGTGATAGGGAAAATAGGTAGATCAAACCACCACAGCGATTTGCATATTCAAAACTGGTAGCTTATGCATTGAGTTCAGCCCAGGAGTTTGTAGAAGATGATCTAGTCCCATACAAAGAGATACTTTTCAAGCTAAATTCTGATAAATGGGATACTGCTATGAGTGAAAAGATGAAGTCTCTACATAAGAATAGCACACGAGAGCTGTTTGATATACCTAAAGGACAGAAGATTGTAGGTTGTAAATGGATCTACAAAACGAAGGAAGGGATTCTCGGGGTTGAAAATGATATATACAAGGCAAGTTTGGTTGCTAAGGGTTTTACTCAGAGAGAGGGAGTTGACTTCCATGAGGTGTTCTCCTTAGTTGTAAAACACACTTCTATTCATGTTTTACTTGCCATGGTTGCTCTATTTGATATGGAACTTGAGCAGATGAATGTGAAAATAACATTTCTACATGGTGAGTTGGAGGAATAAATCTACATGAGTCATCCAGAAGGATTCATTATTTTTGGGAAATAAAATCAAGCATATCTTTTGAAGAAATCGTTATATGGCTTGAAGCAATCTCCCCGACAGTGGTATAAAAGGTTTGATATATTTATTACCAAGATAAGATACACTATAAGCAATTTTGATTGTTATGTATATTATAAAAAATGTAATGATAGCCTCTTAGTATATTTGTTATTGTATGTTGATGATATGTTGATAGCCTCTAAAAACATATATGAGATCAATATTTTAAAGCTCAATTAAATAAAGAATTTGAGATGAAGGATTTGGGCAACACAAAGAAAATATTGGGCTTGGAGATCATTCGAGATAGACAAGCTGGATTGTTGTACTTATCTTAACAACATTACATTAAGAAAGTACTAAAATATTTTAGGATAGATAAGTCCAAGCCAGTAAGTACACAGTTTGCAACTTATTTCAGGCTCTCATCAAATGATTCACCAAGTACTGAGGATGAGGTGGAGTACATGTCTAATGTGCCACATGCTAGTGCAGTAGGTAGCTTGATGTGTGCCATGGTGTGCACTAAGCCAGACATTTCACATGCAGTCAGTGTTGTGAGCAGATACATGCATAAGCTAGGAAAAACTCACTGGTAAGTTGTGAAATAGATCATGTGGTATCTAAGAGGCTCTGTAGACATATGGTTGAAGTATTGTCAATTGAATTCTATTACTAAGATTATTGGCTATGTGGATGTGGATTATGCAGGAGATTTGGACAACAGAAGGTCCATGATGGAGTATGTGTTTTATGTTTTGAGTTGTACAATCCGCTGAAAGGCAACTTTGCAGCCATTAGTTACATTATCTACAACAGAAGCTGAGTACATGGCTTTAGTTGAGGGCAAAAAAGAAGATATTTAGCTAAAGGGGCTAATTGAGGATATGGGTATGGACTTTGAGGTTACTTTAATATTTTGTGACAATCAAAGTGCTATACAATTGTTAAAGAATTAAGTTTTTCCTAAGAGAACAAAGCACATTAACTTGAGGCATCACTTTGTTCAAGATATAGTGTCTCAAGGTGTCATTTTGCTTAATAAGATTGGGACCAAGGATAATCCAACAAACACGTTGACTAAGGCAGTTCTAGGAATCAAATTTTAGCATTGCTTGGATTTGATTAATGTTTACAAACTTAGATGGCATGCCCTTTTGGGGGCAAAAACAAAGAAGAAGGATGTTGAATTTCAAGTCAATGTAGAAAATTATTGATTTTGCCTTGAAATTTGAGTTAAATTAATGAGAACCGAAAGAAGAATGGAGCGAAACAGAGCTAAGGAGTCAAAACGGGCAAGAATGCGCATATAGGATAGAAAGTTTGCACTAGGGCACAAGGTTTTTGCACCCCGATGCGCAATGCAGGCCTATGGGCTTAGGGATTTTTTTTTTGTGGGTATAAATACTTGGTTTCTTATGGGAAAATGAAGAGAGACAAATACAAAAGGGTTTTGGACTGCTTTTGAGATAATTTCTTAAGATGATGTCTAAAATAAAGGTGTTAGGTGTTCATGTGAGATTTGAGGGATTGAAACTTTGTACTTGCACTTGATTTAAGTTTAATAAATTCTTTTCTTTGTTAGGTGGATTAGACAGATCTCTGAACCACGTTGAACTTGTTGTCAATTATATATATTTCTTTACTATTATTTCATAGTTGTGATTCTAGATAATTTCAAATTACAATAGTTAATAATTTACTGTTTTCTAAGAGAAGGCTTATGTCCTAATTAAGTTTATTTCTTTTAATTAAGTTCGCTATACATTTGTACATGTTAATATATCTATATTAATTAATTGAGGTCATTTAAGAAGAATGGCAGTAGTAAGTTTATGATTAAGAAAACAATTATGTTCGACCTTTCTTAAATTAAATATTTACATTAATTGCCTTCACGAATGTCATATAATTCAAAGATTGTTTCTTAAAGCTTGCAAGCCAGGCTACTATGTGATTTGTAGGACAACTAGCTTAATTCAACCCAACGGGGCGACTCTAGTGAGGTACAGATTGCAGTTGCTACACTCCACCATCTCATTCTTGTTAGTCTGCTCCACATGTCAAGGAGCATTAGTATTCGCAATCTAATCTACATTTTTAGTATTGAGGTCAGGCAAAGTATTTTTTATTGATGATGTCAAAATGATGTGAATCTTCTAATGAGGAATGATTCAAATGAGTATGAGGTGACGTCTTGTCATAGCCACAACTAAAATGATTTACTAAGAGGGGGTTTAATTGGTTAAACTTATTTAAAAAGTCTTATAAGTTCTTACATCTTATAACATGTGTTTGGAGCTTATAATATATTATATCCTTTTCTCAAAATAAGTTTCTAAAGTATTTAGATAAAATAAAATTTTGGAGCTTATAAAATACTAGTAATGGTAATTTTGTAATTAATATGATTAAAATTAAGAGAGCTTGTTAAGATTTTAAAAATAAGTTAAGAACTCCTAACTTTTTTAAAAAGGACTTATAAGCTCCTAACATTTTATTTTAGAAGCTTATAAGCTCTTTTCTAAAAGAATTTACCAAATACTTTTTGACATCTTACAAGCTTCTCAAAATATCTTATACGATGTTTTGAGAAGCTTATAAGCTCACTCAAATAACCTCTAAGAAGGTTTTAGCTAATTTTATTTAAAAGGTCTTATAAGCTCCTACATCTTATAAGATATTTTTGGAACTTATAAGTCGTTTGATCTTTTTTTAAAAATAATTTCTTAAAATATTTGGATAAAATAATATGTTGGAGCTTATAAAATGTTAGTAGTGGTATTTTTTTAATTAATATGATTAAATTAAGCTAACTTGTTAAGTTTTCAAAATAAGTTAGGTACTCCTTACTTTTTTAAAAGAGTTTATAAGCTCCTAGCATCTTATTTTAAGAGTTTATATGCTCTATTTTAAAATTTTTTTTCAAACACCCTTTTACATTTTATAAGCTCCCAAACATATTATAAGATGTTTTAAGAAACTTATATACTCGCCTAAACACCCTATAAGCTGAGAGAAGCTAGGATTATTATTAGAGTTTTTTTAAATTAACTGTCTCTATTGATAAACTAACAAATGCATGGAGAAAGTGAAGAACAAGAGCACAACCACGAAAAATAAAATGATATATTATATTAATGATTCTAATTGAATTTATATGAGCTATACAACTATTTATAAAAAAGGGAAGCCAAAAAGTAATAGTTGTTAGCTATACGTGCAAGTAAAAAATAAAAAAAAATACATGTGTTAAGATTGTTATTTATCATTAACAAAATGTAAACAAATTTTAGCTAGGAAAAGTTGTTATTAAGGTGGTTGAAATTCGCATGTTAATACCCTCCACAAGTTGGGGAATGAATGTCGATCATCCAAAGCTTAAGTATGTTTGTTAGAAGCATGATAACACCAAGGGATTTAGTGCAAATATCTGCCAACTAAGCTGAAGATGCACACGGCATAAGGTAAAGAAGGTCGAAGGCAACCTTTTTTCTTGTTAAATGTTAGTTGATCTCAATGTTTTTGCTTGCTCATGGAAAATTGGATTTGCAGTTATTTGGAGGGCAGAATTATAGTCATAGAAGAACAAGGTGGACAAGGACGATCAATGAGGAGATCATGAAGGAGATAATGTAGTCATTAAACTTCACAACTAATGGAGGCAAGTCTCCTATATTTTCCTCCAAAGAGGACCTAGATTGTTTGCTTCTTTGCTTTGCAAATAATGAGAAAATTAAGAGTGAAGAAAATTGTAAAAATTACTAATAGGTCATCTAGTGTCAACATAACTAGCCTAATCTAAATCACTAAAGCCACAAAGAGAGATTGAAGAATTTGAGGCAGAAAAAAGACCAAGATCATGAGCTACCTTAATATATTTAAGTACTATGTGCAACCTCCAAGTGTGAAATAGTAGGAAGCTCCACTAATTGACTTAGTTGCTTAACTTAGATATTTCTATTACAAAATAAATCATTCGGTGATGAGGGTGTGAATTTTTTAAGAGAGTAATGGGCTAAAGTCCAATCCTGTTGACTAAATGGCAAGTTGAACAAAAGTGTTTGTTGATGTAAAGTGGGTTAAGTCCTGCAACCAATAGCAAACATCAGGCTTGCCAAAGGACCCTCGGTTAAGCTATCCTGACGCTCAAGTCAACATAATCAACTAGAAGATAGAGCTATAGACTGAGGACTTTGTAGTGATGAATGGCATACCTTGCTAAAGACTGGCAACGAGGTATTTATAACCTTCATGATGTGAATGTTATGTCTATGATGCCTTTATTGCACAACAAGGGCCTTTGTCCTTACTTGAGGACCTTTGAGTCTTTTCCAGCTTGTGTACTGTTCCAAGTAGCGTTACCTCCAGCTACCTAGGACAAGGTGGTACATTGGAGGTGCTCACTAGTCTGCTGTGGCTAAAATGGTGGTACTTGTTGTGGCATACACCATTAATAAGGAGGAATGCTGCTTGGTAGAGCATTCAATGCAGTTGAGAGGCTATCACTTTGGTTTAACCTTCTTGGTCGAGATAAATACTTCTACAAGATATCTCTACGGACTCTAGTCAATAAGGTGCAACTCTGTTGTATTCGAGTTTCCTTGGCTAAATGCTAAATGACACACCTTTGGCGATGATTGACCATACTAAGGTCGCCAAGGGCTAATGCTTTAATGGACAAGACCCAAAGAAGTCGAGACCTAGTCAATAACATGGCTAGCCCTTGAAAGGTTGGGCTTAATGGGTAATTGGGCTACCTTATATTTTAGGCAATCCTTTTTTGAAACAAAATATTGTGAATTTATAGAATATTACACGATAATAACATTACATAATTTAGAGTACCACTCTCAAAGGAAGAAAAGAAAAGAAAAGAAAACAAGTACAAACACAAACATACACAAACACATATATAATAGCCAAAAACAGCATCGAAAGTCTCTGTACATAGTGCCATTTTAACACAAAGGGTCAAGTGGCACCCAACTCTTCTCTCACATTCTTCTAGTATTAAGAAAAGTACTATATATAGGCTGTATAAACGCCTTTTAATTATAACTAGCAATTTTAGTAAATTTAATGTGTATGCTAAAGTTTTAATAGTTAATTGGCCTTAAATCCCCAATCACAATTTTACTTTTGTATTCAGTCCTCATCCACCTTTTTTTCAATTTGCACTCCTTGCTCCAAAGTTCAATTTTGAGTTCACTCCCCACTTATGTCAAAAATACTAAAATGCCCATAACTCTAATTTGAAACTACAAAAATGTTCTATCTTCTATGTTTTTTTTTAATTTTCCTTTCATGTTTTTCTTTTTTATTTCACACTCTCTTTTCATTTTCCTTAATTTCTAAAACAGTAATCCTTGTTATTCTCCATTCTCTTGTGTAATGCTTTACCTCATCTCTCCAACTTGTCCACCATTGTTATTGCCTAAGAAAAGAAAACTTCTAGTTTCAATCATATTTTCAAAGATTAGATAAGATACTTTATTTTTGCAATAATATATTTTATTTTCATTGAGATTTCATTGTTGCGAGGTTGAAAAAAAAATCCTAAAATTTGTTTATGTTGCCTATTATTTTAGTTAATATATATTGGTTTTGTTTATTAGGAACCCTAATTTGAATACCACCTATTTAATTTCACCCATTGCAAATTTTAGAGAAAATTTCAAAATATTATTTTCTTACAATCTACAAATGAATATTTATTTTTATTACTAGTTGCCTACATATTTTACAAAGAGATGAGAAAGTACATATAAAATTCAATCACAAGTTTGTTAATAAGGGCATCATCATGGTTTTTGGTAAAAGAAATCCAAAGATTGGTGCATTCTCTGTTGTTGTAATTTTAGTACTATCATCACGATTGAATTTAATCATTTGGATGTTCCAGGCGAAGAAGTAGCCTTAGAAATTTTGTAAATTAAATTTAGGAATACTATTTCAATTATAATTTGTATGAAAGGGATAAAATATTTTTATTTTTGTTGATGATCAAACAAAATTAGCATGAGGCATGTGTAGTATTTTGTATAAGTAATCTAGGCACAAAAATTTATAATTAAAGTGCCAAAACCTTGGTTTTTAGTACTATATGTAAGTAAATTATACCAAAATGCAAGCTTTTAGTATTTCTTGTTGTGTTTGTAGTACCTGAACTTTAATTATATACGTTGAAATGTTTCACATCTTTTTGTTCGTATTTATTTTTAGTTATGCGCTTGTTGGTTGTATATTTTATGCATTGTAGGATAAAAATGAGAAAATACCTATCCTAATCGAGATAGAATTTGTATTGAGTGCATATTGACGTAAAAGTTTTGACTAGTGAGCATGGTTTATTGTGTTCCAAGGCTAAATGATGATGTTCAGATGGTTATTATTTGGATGAATTTAGTTTTCGTATATGGATAGTAAAATGAATGTTTCAGTATTTCAGGCATTCTTGCTGGTGATAACATTTATTATTTTGGGTGTTTGGATGATCAAAATGGATGGTGTTTATAATTTATGATGTAATTTGGAAATTTATTTATATGGATACTTGTAATGATATATATGTTATAAGTTAGTCAAAATGTAGTATATTTCAAGATGTATATGGTATCCATATTTACTTAACTATTATTGCAATTGAAAAAATTGGTACCAGATATAAAGAAACAAGAGAATAACAACAAATTTCTTGTATGCAAAAAATTAAAATTAAAATTACAAAATAAGAAAAATTGTATAAATAAAATTGAAATTAAAATCAATCAATTAACTGTGGATTTTATCTCTAATCTAATCCTCTTATTCTTCCCTTCCTAATATAATCTTGAATTTAATTAGATATGTGAAAAATGCTTTGAATGTTGTGAATCTCTTTTAAATTTGATTTGAAAATAACGCCAATTCAAGTGCTTCGCATCTTAATCTCGAATCTAATACCATAAATATATAAATTTTGTAAAAAACGTCTTAAATGTCATGGATCTCCTTGAATAAAAATAACACCAATTCAAGGCTTCACACATTAATCTCGAATCAAACACCAAAATATATAAATTTCGCAAAAAATGCTTTGAACATCAAGGATCTTCTTGAATAAAAATGATGCCAATTTGAGGACTTCACACCTTAATCTCGAACCAAATGCCAAAATATATGAATTCTATGAAGAAGGCCTTGAATATCATGGATCTCTTTGAATTTACTTGAGAGAATTGCTAAACTCTTTCAGAGTTTCTCTCATCCACTGAAATTTTTTGTGTTGTCTCAAATAAGTTAAAATCACCCATTTATATAAGTACTTTATAGAAGATTTCTAGATTAACTTGCACTCCTTCAATGGTTATCTCTTAAATAAGATAGCATTAAAGATCAAGAGATAATATCAGATATATTTGGTTTGATAATATCTAACATTAAAAGATATTATCAATATCAAATATCTTTGATTTAATTGGTCCATAAATGCTGACACTCCATCTTTGCACGTGTCAATGCTTGATTTGAATATACAATAAATACTAAATTATGAATCAAAATTAACTATTTATCCTTTAAAATTAAATTTAATGTATCCCAAAATTTAAATAGAAAATTCTAAATTAATATATAATATATTATTTTACATGTGTCACTTTTCAACTGGTCAAAAATTTAATATGTTTTCAAATGCTCTCACTTCAAGGCTTGACAAAGGGTTGCAAATCAATCACAAAAGAGACAAGACTTGAAGTATTTGTAGAACATATATATACATATCCAATGACATATGTGGGCCAAATAAAAGCCCATAACAAAATTCAATGGAAAGCCCATTACTTCAAGCTTTGCTTCACCTTTTGATTATTGTTATTATCCCATTAGTGGCCCTCTTGAGGATTAAATATCAACAACCCACTTGAGGATTAAACATCAACACTTCTGTTTTCAATAAGAAGCTAATAACATTCAGCAAATCTAAATCCCAAAATTTGAATTAAGATCAATTTTCCAAATCCAAGTCAACCCTTCATGGTTTCAATTTAAATGAATCCTAAATCACAACCACACATGATTCATGCAAATAGGACTTTTGGCAACAAGCAATCTTGACTTATCATTCTCAATAGATTTCTTCTCATTAGAATTTCTTACATTATCTTCTTCGATTGTCTTCTTCTCTTGTCATGATAAATAACTGGATTGACATGAAATCCAATTCCTGGTAGGATTGAGATATGAACAATTCACAAACTTGAGTCCCATTCAAATACTTTTTTGTGCAATAAATGCCTATAAATTGGCTTGATCATGAGCTCACAAGCACATTAGGAATTTGCTTTGCAAATTGTTGAGAATTTGCTCTATTAAATTTTTTGGGTTTGATCATCTCTTAGTTTTTCTTATTCTTTCTCTCTTAGCTCCTGCATCCTTCATGTTTGTTAAAATGTCTCTATGAATATTCACTATTATTTTAGCATTTTTTTGAGTTCCCCATCAACTTAATTCTCCATTAATTCACATGAGCATTAAACACAACCATTCTTCACATCCATTTTCTTTGAATAACATTTTTTCTTCTTATTTTCTTTCTCAAAAACTTGATCAACTTTTCTCATGTCCTTGTAGATTGCACCATGGTTCATTTTAAAGATATTTCATCAACCATAGGAGTGCAATACTTGATTGTTCTTGATGAAGAGAATCAACCTATGGAGAAAGGCACACTTTTGACTACTTATAATCCCTTTATTGGCAGATACGCCACAAAGTGGCCACAGCTGGCTAGTTCCCTTCATGTTGAGTAGTGCTCTAGGGAGATCAAAACTTCTAAGGTGTGGGCTTTAAGGGCAACTTTCCATTGTTCTCCAAATGAACTAATTCATTGTCAATAATCAAACGAATTAATTTTTCTGCCAACGTTGGGCCACAACATTATTGAGGGAAAAGCTAAGTAGGGAGAAACACTTCAATTTAATGGTGAATTCTATTACATCAAAGGATATTGGGAATGGACTAAAGATGTCCTTAGCCGATGCAAGCACAAGCAGATTGGCACACAAGTATATGATTCAGCATATGCTTCATTATTCACATATGATCGAAATTATGAGATTGTTAAAGCATTTTGCAAGGCATGGTGTCCACTTACAAATACCCTTTTAACTTCCTTTAGAGAATTGTCCATATCGCTATGAGATTTGCACAACCTTACAGGCCTTCCTATGATAGAAACGTTTTATGATGAAGTGATTCCTTGTGCTAAGGAGCTTATCGGCGTTGACAAGACATGAAGTAAACTTATCCCTAATTCTTGCTAATACTTATTTTAAGCTCGTCATTTACTTCAAAGGAATGCCCATGGAGGTCAATTTTCTCAAGTTACTATGAAAAAATGGATGAAGTATTAGTTCTGGAAAGCTATAAAATACCATCAACCTCCACCACGCAAGGAGAAAAAAACAGTTTGACCTAAATCGACGCATAATCCTCTTGGCAATTTTGGTGTTTATGGAGAATGGTCCACTCCAAATGAGACATTATTTTTAAAACTTAGGATTCCTGGGAACTTGAGAGAAAAAACTTATTTGGCAGCATATTTAGCTTGTTGGCTTTGCTCGTTTGTTCTTCCTACCAATAATGTTAATTTAATACATCCCAACACTTTTAAGATAGCATGCATCATGGCCACCGGTAGGAAGGTTAGTCTTGCTCTTCCAGTTTTAACCAGTATCTACAATAGTTTAAATAAAATTTTAGGTTCCCTAAGGCCAAATCGTGTCCATTGTTCTTGTCCCATCCACTTTGTCTATGCTTGGTTGGCGCACTACTTCAAGACATATTATCAAGTTTGGTAAAAAATATATAGCCCAAAAATGGAGATTTATTCCAGCAAAAAAGGTGCAAAATATTATGATCCAAATGAGTCTCGTAGGAGAATTCACAAAGAGGATTTTGTCTCCTGGACTTGCACCAGGATTACCAAAGAAAAAGACTTCTATATGTTGATGATGGCAAGCTAGAGAATTGGAGCAAAAATACTTCATCACTATTCGCTCAAATTCTCTTCCTTTGCAGCAAGGTGGCTACTTTTTATTGAACCTTATAGTCATCATGGCTTCAGTCGTTAATTTGGATATTATCAAGAAGTTACTTGAATTCTTGCTCATGACATTCACACAACCTATTTGGATAAAGAATTTTGCTATGGTGCTTATGCACTTTGCATAATTCTATATTTACAGCATGATTTCCTTGTGTGCCCCCAAATGTAAAAAAAAATTATTTAAATGCTTACAAGAAGTGGTGGACTAAAATTCATGGAGATTACTTTGAGGAAAATATTGCACAACTAATCAACTTGAAGTTAATCAAAATTTTCTTTTAGGACAAGGATCATGATAAAGGAGATAGACCACTTGCTGAAGATATTCAAAATCCTCCCAACTTAAAAGATATTAATTCTCCAAAAGAAACAAGAAGAAATCCTTATCCTTTAGAACCAAGCAATAGTGCTAATGTAGATTGTCATTGGAAAAAGCTTAAAAGGGGTCCTAAATCTCCAAAGCCAAATGATCCTTCGCCAACATGGAACTTTGCCAAAGTGGTTATTTTCTTTTCTTCTTTAAATAAGCCCCATTTTGGTCATTTGATAACTCAAATCATGTAATATTTTAGTTGGAAAATTAAATTATTAATATTGATGAAGATAAGACATCTCAAGGTAATTGAGGATCAATCATGGGACCTAACTTATTAGCTATGAATGCTTCAATTGACACACCCATGCAAAATGAGGCACTTCATAGTATGAAAGCTAAACAACCATCTCTTTGTGCTCCAGTCTCAGTATTTGATGGTGAAAAGTTTGTACTTAAATCATCAAAAAGAGTATCTTCAAATGTTATAAGATAGCCTTCACAAGAGAATAACAAATACTCCACTTGATTCCATCTCATCTATCAAAGATAGTGTTCAATTTGTACTTGAATCAATGAGGAGCTTTAGCAAATTTGACATCTCGAATGTGGAAGAATTATTGCAAGTATTGTTTGACAAGGCCATCACTTATAATAAAGCAAAGTTAGCATCTTTTGATAAAGCATCTAATAAAATACTTGCACAACAACTAAATGAGGCTAAACGCCGTCCCTATAATGCTCAAACTAGAGAAAATAAAGAAATGAATCAAATTAGATCCACCCAAGAAAAGCTAGAATATGTTGGGAAAAAGCTTGATAATTGAAAGAATGCAAGAAGAATTTGTCTTCATCATTGAAATGCCAAAACAACTTCTTCAAAGTGCTCAAGCTGAGATTCATGAGATTGAAAAAAAAAATTGATGCTATCAAGAGTACTCCTCCAATAAATAATAAAGTGATTGAGAATTTGCAAACTTCAATAGAACACTTAGAGGTTGTCAAGGAAGAATTAAAGAATTTGAGACCTTTTACTTGAAAATTGTTTTGAACTTTTTTTTATTTTTTTGCATTCTTTGCTTATAAACTATGCTACATTTTTTTTTAGATTACATAATAGCAGTTTTTTTTCTTTTCCATCTTGCAATCTTTTATTTTTATTATTATTTAAAAAAAACTCAAACTAACAACCAAACAATTTTTTTTTTTACTGAACGAACTAATTAACTCGAACAATAAAAACTACTTTTCTTTTAAACATAACAAACTAAAAATTCAAACAAAAACAATTTAAATAATTTTTTTAATACTCAACAAACCAATTAACTCGAACAACTAAAACTAGTTTTCTTTTAACTTAATAAACTAAAAACTCAAACTTAATAAAAAAAATTAAACCACTTTAAAAAAAACTAAAAAAATCAAACTTAATAAAAACAATTAATCTACTAAAAACTCAAAATTAATAAAAACAACTAAACTACTTTTTTTTTTTAAAATTAACAAACTAAAACTCAAACAACTAAGACGTGTTTTTTTTATTTAACAAAGTAGAAAGAAAATATATATATTTAATTTAACAAAGGAGAAAAAAATATAATTTATAATAAACTCATGACTGAACTTAAAGAATATCTAAGCTGCCTATGTACCTAATAAAGAGAACAAATGAGAACGTAGTTTAAAGAAAGCATCATTTTAGGAGGGTGTCGTTCATAATTTATACTCATACGGGCCAAGAGTATCCATTGCTTAACCATCTTGGACTAGGTAGGATATTTGATATTTTAACCATATAAAATACCTTTTGTAGAGCAAGTTAACAGTTTAACCACATGCACTATCTTTGGTAGGCACCGTTCATAGCTTATACTCATATGAGTCAAGAGTAACATGTATTTTAGGCTCATGTGCCAAGGAGCAATCTCCCAACTTCATGTATAGTAACGCTTTAAGAACTTCCTATTTATAAGGCCAACTCTAATCCGCATTCAACAACCAATCTATATGCATCATTTGTATAGACTTCTTTGATAATATAAGAACCATCCCATTTGATGTGAACTTATTTCCAATTCGATGAGTTATAATGATGGGACTTTTGACAATGAGCACCAAATCTCCAACTTGAAAAGATCGTGATCACATTTTCTTGTTAAATGCCTTGGAGAGTCGAGCTTGATAACAGTTAAGTCTTTGTTCTGTTTCCAATATTTTCTCATCAAGGGCATCCAATTCTTTAAGATGTAAACTTGCATTTTCTTCCTCAGTCAATCCTCCTTGTATGGCTATCCTTAATGATGGAATTTGCTGCTCAAGAGGTTAAATAGCTTCAACACCGTAAATCGACGAATACAAAGTTGCTTGTGTAGGTGTTTTATGAGTAATTCGATAAGCCCATAAAGCTTCTCCAATCCTTCCATACCAATCCCTCTTTGACTTTGAAACTATTTTCTTCAGCCAATTACATAAAATTTTATTAACTGCCTCAGCAAAACCATTAGCCATGGCATAGTACATAGAAGATTTCCTCTACTTAAAATTGAACTTCTGACCAAGTTTAACTATCAGAATATTACTAAAGGGCTTTTCATTATCAATTGTTACGTATTGAGGAACCCCATAGCGATATATAATGTTGATGTGAATAAAGTTAGAAATATTTTTCTTCTTTACTTCTTTGAGAGGTATTGCTTCTGCCCACTTAGAGAAATAGTCAATTCCAGCCAAAATATACAAGTGCCCAACAAAAGACTATCATAGGTCCAACCAAATCTAATCCCCAAGCATCAAATGCCATCAAGTAATAGTCAGATGCAATGGCTTGGGTGGTTGGTGAATGCAATTTTCTTGAAATTGGCAAGTTGACATCTTTAAGCATTATCCGTGCAATTTTTTACCATTGTTGGCTAGTAGTAGCCCATTATTTTTATCTAAAAATGTAATTTTAGACTCGACTGGTGAGTGCCACAAACTATAGAATGAGCGTTTTCCATGGTTTGGATAGCTTCATCATCACTTAAACAATGTAAGAAGACTCTATCAAATGATCACCTATAAAGACCCCTTTATAATAGATGAAGCGAGTCACATAACGTCGAATATCAACTCTTTAACATAGATCATTTGGTAACTTTTCATACTTTAAATAGTCCACAATCAACTAGCGCCAATCTTTTTTCTCTATCTCAATTGCTTGAACAATATGACTTCCATCTTCTTCACAATCCTTATCCTTGAAAATTGGCGGTATAACCTAACTTTTGCATATTGGAATTCACATTTCATTTTCAAGTATGGCAAGTGAAGAGGCCAATTTAGCTAATGCACCAGCTTATTTGTTTTTCTTTCTTGGCAATTGTTCAATTTCTACATCCCCAAGCCATCTAAGGTATCTTTTTACATAATCAAAGTAAGGGAGTAGTTCAAACTTCTTGACTTCATATTTTCCAAGCAACTAGTTAACCACCAACTTAGAATCTCCAAAAACTTTAAGGCACAATTATTTTATGTCAACCACCATTTCCAACCAAAGAATAAGAGCTTGATATTTAGCAATATTGTTGGAACAATTTTCAATTAAAGTGAAGGAATATGGTACTACTTCATCATTTGATGTGATGAACACTACTCTAGCATCTACTTCTTTTCTGTGGGATGATCCATCAAAGTACATTTTCCAAGGGGCTGTAATTTCAACTACCCAGATATCTTCATTGAGTAGATCATCAGATAATTCCTGCACAGTAAGGATGGGATGATCAGCCAAGAAGTCAGCTAAAACTTGTCCTTTTACTACTTTTTGCAAAACATAGATAATCTCAAACTATTGTAACTAAAGGTTCTATCTCGCAAGTCTATCAGAGAGGACAGGTTTCAACATGACATATTTTAATGAATTTACTTCTGAGACAAAATGGACAGTATAAGCTTAAAAGTAATTCTTCAACTTTTGAATTGCAAATATCAGAGCCACACAAGATTTCTCAATCGGCGAGTATTTCAACCTATTTGGCGTCATCATTTTGATCAAGTAGTATAAGAAATTTTCTTTTCCTCCATCATTTCCCTGTGCTTGTAAAGCACCAACAAAACATTCTTGAGTAGCGATATAAAAGATTAGTGGACGCCCAGCTATCATGCAACCAACACAGAAAGCTTCATTAAATAAACTTTTATGCTTTTAAAAGCATTACTACAAACTTCATCCAACTCAAATGGAACACCTTTCTTCATAAGATGGCTAAATGGTCATCTACATGCTAAATTTGATATAAATCTTCATAAATAATCTAACTTCCCTTGCTAACTTTTGAGTTCATAAATGTCTCGAAGTTCTGGCATTTTCATAATTATATCAATTTTTGCTTGCTCGATTTCTATGCCTCAATGACAAATAATGAATCCTAGAAACTTTCCCAATGTAACACCAAATGCACACTTTAATGAGTTCATTTTAAGTTGATATTTCTTAGGTGCTCAAAAACTTGTCTTAAATATTGGAGGTGATCTTCTCGCCTTTTAGACTTGACAACCACGTCATCAACATAATATTCAATATTCTTGTGAAGCATATCATCAAAGATCTTTTGTATAGCTCTTTGATACGTGGCACCAGTATTTTTTAGTCCAAACAGCATCACTTTATAACAGTATATTCTCTTGAGAGTACGAAATGCCATCAACTCCTCATCTTTTAGTGACATGTGTATTTGGTTATACCTAAATGATCCATCCATAAATGATAGTGATTCATGCCCTATGGTAGCATTAATCATAAGTTTTGCAATAGGTAATGAAAAATCAACCTTAGGACAAGCACCATTCAAGTCCCTAAAGTTAACATAAACTTGAATTTGACCATTTTTTTTTTCTTACTGGGACAATATTGGAGATCCATATTAGACACTTGACTTTTCGAACAAATCCAACCTCGATGAGCTTGTTCACTTCAGCTTCAATCAAAGGAACTAATTCGAGGCAAAATCACCATTAAACTTGTTCGACTGGATGAATTCTTTTCTTCACTGATAAATGATGGACTGCTATCTTTGGATCTAACCTAAGCATCTCTTTATATGACCATGCAAACATATTTTTGAATTCATGTGATAACTCAACATATACTTCTTCTTTCTCAGCAATCAACAAAACATTAATATAGATAGGCTACAAATCATTAGCATCACCTAAATTAAACTTTTTCAATTCATCTACAATTGCTTTAACACCTTCTTCAAACTCAAGGGGAGCAGCTTCAACATCTTCTTATTTAATCAAAAGTTCTTCACTCAAAGTAATATGGCATGCTGGCGTAATATCCTCTTCCACAGGCTCAATCTTTTTGAATTCCATACATACCCTTGTTTGGTCATCACTTCTTCTTATATAGAATATTTGCATGATACTATATTTTCACTAATGTAACCACTGTTGATAAGCTTAGAGATTTTCTTGGAAAAACGATATTTAGTACTTTTGATAAGGTGACCAACTATTACTAACATCAATATGATATGAATAAGTCATGCTTTCTCTATCATTTTCTTTGTCCATTTCAGTTTGTGTGAAGATAATAATTTTCAATTTAACCTTCAAGGTTCTACCATATGAGATATTCAAAATAGAGCACCACTTCATGCGTGAAAGAATTGAACTCCTAAGCTTTTTCAGCTACCAACAGTAGCCTATTGTGGGGCTTGGAACTAAGAAACAAGTCTTCATTAGTGAAAGTCATTGCCAACATGCACTCTTCATTTACACCATGATTTTCTTCATCAAATAAATATACTTCACTAGAGAAGATCTTTTCTTCACTCATCATGTAACACACAATGTCACTGTCGTGATCACCAAGTACATCCTTTTAATCTCAATCATAGCATGATTTGATGCAGCATTATCCCCCTCAAATGAGATTTTCTCTTGTTGAGCAAATTGCATCACTTTATCTTTGAATACGAAATAGTCAAGGATTGGGTAGTCCACCAACCGATGGTACTTGCAATACTTTGGGTCATCAATTTTCCAGCTTCTTAGGCCACTTAATTTCAAGTAATTCAATGAGATTTGAATTTAACAAAGCATCAAATATTCCAAAGATATTAGAATCGAGGAATGGATATGTCTTAGCCTGCATTTCCTTTAAAGTTAATTTTCTTTGTCCTTTTTCTTGAAAGGCATCCCTTTTTTTATCCTTTATGATTTCTACCTTCGTTCGAAACTTGATGGGTGTTGCACTCATTACCATAGCTTCTTTACTATGCACCTTTGCAGGAAGTTTGCCATCTTTCTTGAATTCTTGCTTTTCCTAAAGCTTACAAGGCTCTTGAATTGGTGGCCTTTCTACTCCGCTAGCAAACATGCTTAACTCCATGTCATGGGCTCGAGTATCCAATTTTTCAAATCTTTTGGGCTAAATTCATTGTAAAATATATTAGAGTCCCCAATGTATATCTTGATGGTTGAAGCCTCAAACAATCGGTCTTGGTAATTAAGGCTTAAATTTCTCCAGCAATTGATGTAGTCAATAACTAGTTCTTCTTTCCATTGGTGAGAATTTGTAAGTTCAATTATACTAACTTTGGGTACTATAGAAGCAATTGAGAAATTCTTGCTCCAATTTCCCTCAACTATCAATTAAGCCCACTTCTAAGTCAGTATACCAATCAAAATCATTGCCCTTCAAAGATCAAACAAACTGCTTTACTTGGTGATCTCCATAAGTCTCAACATTATTAAAAGTTTTGATGAAGTAAGCCACATGCTATTTTGAATTGCCTTTGTTATCAAATTGCTAAACCTTTGGTGGTTAATAACCATTCGACATCTTTAAGTTGTCAATCCTTTAAGTATATGGCTTGGAATAAGTCATAAATGACTTAGAGCTTTCTTCAAACTTGTCTTTAATAGTTCCCATGATAAACTCCCTCAGTTGGTAAATAGGAATTAATCCATCAATGGAAACTTGCAGTTCCTTTGCTGCAGGCTTTTCATTTTCAACTAGCAGCCTTTTTGTGGATGTTTTGCATTTATCTTGAGCCTTTATTTATTTCTCCATCACATGACTAGTCTCAGCATTATCCACTTTGTTCATCAACTTGAAGATTTGAGAATCTTGCTCTCGAACACGCTTTATCATCCCTTCAATAATTTTTGCCAAATTAGCAATTTGTTCATTTAAAGTTATAGAATTTGTCACCATCACTGGAGCTATGCTTGAGGAACTTGAGGTTGAGTGAGGAATGGATGCGGTTGATTCTTCCTTTGAGTTTCCACCACCTTCACTAATATCAATAGCATGTAGTAATGCCTTTTCCACAACTTCAAATGAAGGATTTACTTCCGAAGATGATTGTGACTTTTTGGACATAATTGTTGTGGTGACGCCAACACTTTTTACTCTAGCAATTATGGAATTTTAGGTAGTTATTTTCAATGCAGCAATCTTGTTGGTAGCCATAATACTTCAACTTGGTGAAGGGAAAAGATGAGGGGTAGAGATGGTCCCACCAAGCATGCCAAAATTTGTAACAACAAATTTCTTGTTTGCAAAAAAAATTAAATTATAGAACAAGAAAAATCGTACAAATAAAATTAAAATTAAAATCAATCAATCATTCAACTATGGATTCTATATCTAATCTAATCCTCTGATTCTTCTCTTTCAAATATAATCTTGAATTTAATGAGCTCTATGAAAAATACCTTGAATGTCGTAGATCTCTTTTAAATTTGATTTGAAAATAATACCAATTCGAGGATTTCGCACTTTAATGTCGAATCAAATGCCATAAATATATAAATTCTATGAAGAGGGCCTTGAACATTGTGGATCTCCTTGAATACAAATAACTCCAATTCAAGGCTTCACACCTTAATCTCAAATCAAACGCCAAAATATATGAATTTCACAAAAAATGCTTTAAACATCATGGATTTCTTGAATGAAAACAATGCCAATTCAAGTGCTTCACACCTTAATCTCTAATCAAATGCCAAATTATATGAATTCCACAAAGAATGCCTTGAACGTCATAGATCTTGTTAAATTTACTGGAGAAAATTGCTGGACTCTTTCAAAGTTTCTCTCATCTGCTAGAAATTTTTTTGTGTTGTCTCAAATGAGCTAGAATCACCCCTTTATATAGGTACTTGATGGAAGACTTCTAGATTAACTAAAACTCCTTCAACAATTATCTCTTTGATGAGATAGTATTAAATATCAAGAGATAATATTATATATATTTGATTTGATAATATCTACCATCAAAAGATATTATCAATATCAAATATCTTTGATTTGATTGGTCCATAGATACAGACACTTCATCTTTGACATAATATCATATATATTTGATATTGATAATATCTTTTGATATCTAACATCAAAGATATTATTAATATCAAATATTTTTGATTTGATTGGTCCATAAATGCAGGCACTCCATACATGGGACGTGTCAATGCTTGATTTGGATATAAAATAAATACTAAATTATTAATTAAAATCAACTATTTATCTTTTGGAATTAAATTTAATATATTCCAAAATTTAAATCAAAAATTTTAAATTAATATTTAATATATAATTTTACATGTGTCACTTCTCAATTGGTCAAACATTTAATGTGTTTACAATGAGTACAAAAGTAAGTAAAAAACATGCCAAATAAGTACAAAACAAAGCGAATTTAGTACAAAACTTGAAAAATCAAATATAAAAAACTAAAAAATCAGTATTTTTTTCTAGATTTATAGTATTATTCTTAATACATAAGAGATTAAGTTGAATTTGTATTAATCTGGCCAATGCACGATTATCAAATCATGATTTATGAGTCTTAAGATTGTTATAGTCACAAGAGATTCATTGGTTTTTTATGGTGGCATTGAAAGAATATGTTTATCTCATACATCAATGGTTTACACTAATATAAATGAGAGTACAAGTGGTTGAATATAAGTATTTATGTTTCCTACGATTTACACATGTACTATCATGATCATTACTTGATGAAAGCATGATTTTAGTGTATTAGAGGTCATATGTGCTATTTCACTCATCGGATAGAGATAAATTTGGCCAAAGAAAAAGTAAGTACAAAAACATGCCAAGTAGGTACAAAACAACATAAATTCAGCACATTAGGGATTTACAATACCATGCATGAATAGTTTCATACTACTATGAATGAGAGCACAAGTGGTTGGATGTGAGTGTTTATGCTCCCAAACATTTCAACACATGCATAACCGAACTATTTTTTCAACAAATCATTGTTTTGCCATTAAAATTACTTATATGTTGTTTCATACATCAAATTGAGCCTCATCTTAGCCTTTGGAAAGAGCAAGTATAGAACTATGTATAATAAGTACACAATATTGATAAATTAAGTACAAAAATGCAGTTCTAGAGAACATAAATGCCAATATTGGGTACTTTTTTGTGGATATTCGATATCATTCTTAGCACATAAAGAATTGAGTTCAATTCGACCTACTCTGACCATTGCATAATCATAAAACCATGGTGTATTAGTCTTAGAAATCATATAGTCCTGATAAGTTCACTGGTTTTCATTAGTAGTGTCAGAAGGATTCATTTAGCTTATGTATCAATGGTTTATGTTACTATGAATGAGAGTGCAAGTGGTTGGATTTGGGTGTTTGTGTTCCCAAACATTTCAACACATATAATTATGATCATTTCTCCAACAAACTATAATTTTATCACATTAGGGTATCTTATGTATTGTTCCACATCTCATCTTAGCCTTTGAAAAAGTAAGTATAGAAACATGTATAATAAGTACACAATATTGGCAAATTAAGTACATAAATATAGTTTTGGAGTATATAAATACCAATACTGGGTGCTTTTTTTAAAATTTTTGATGTCATCTCAGCACATAAGGGATTAAGTTCAATTTGACCTAATTTGGTCATTACATGATCATAAGACCATGTCGTATTAGTCCTATGACTCATATAGTCATGATAAGTTTACTGGTTTTCGATAGTGATTTCGGTAGAATTCATTTGGCTCATGTATCAATGATTTATACCACTATAAATGAGTGCAAGTAATTGGATGTGAGTGTTTGTATTTCGAACAATTTTGACACATGCATATCCAAATTATTTCTTCAACAAACCATGGTTCCTGTTAGGGTGTTATGTGTTGTTCTACGCATTGTATCGAGCCTCACCTCAGCCTTTGAAAAAGCAAGTACTGAAACAGGCATATTAAGTACACAATCTTAGCAAATTAAGTACGTAAATGCAATTTTGGAATATATAAATGTCAATACTAGTACATTTTCTTGGATTTTTGGCATCATTCTTAGCACATAAGGGATCGAATTCAATTCAAACTAATCTAGCCATTCTATGATTATAAGACCATGGCATATTAGTCCTAGGACCACATAGTCATGATGGGTTCAATGGTTTTCAATGGTGGTGTTAGAAGAGCTCATTTGGCTCATGCATCAATGGTCTATACTACTATGAATGAGATTGTAAGTGGTTTGATGTGGTGTTTGTGTTCCAAACTATTTGTTCAACAAACCACAATTTTGTCTCGTTAACGTGTTTTGTTATTCTATGCACCGAATTGAGTTTCATCTTGGCCTTTGGAAAAGCAAGTACAAAACCAACCATAATAAGTACATAACCTTAGCAAATTAAGTATATCAACACAATTCTAAAGTACATAAATGCCAATATTGGGTCATGTTTCACAGAATTTCAGTATCATTCTTAGCACATGAGAGATTGAATTTTAACCTAATCTGGCTATTGCATAATCATAAGACCATAGCACATCATTCTTAGCACATTAGGGATTTTCGATACCATGCATGGATGGTTTCACACTACTATGAATTGGAGCGCAAGTGGTTGGATGTAGGTGTTTGTGTTCCAAACCATTTCAAAATATGCATATCCAAACTATTTCTTCAACAAACCACAACTTTGTTGCATTAGGGTGTCTTAAATGTTGTTTTATGCATAATAATAAGTACACAATCTTGACAAATGAAGTACATAAACACAGTTTTGGAGTACATAAATGCTAATATTGAGTTCTTTTGGTAGATTTTCAATATTACCCTCAGTACATAATGGATTGAGTTCAATTTAGCATAATATGACCATTGCATGATCATAAGACCATGGTGTATCATTTTCAGCCCATTAGGGATTTTTGACACCGCATATGGATAGTTTCACACTACTATGAATGAGAGCGCATGTGGTTGGATGTAGGTGTTTGTATTCCAAACTATTTCAACACGTGTATCTAAATAATTTCATGAAGAAAATATGATTTTATGATTTGGATATTGTCTTATATGTAGTTTCACTTGTAATTTGAGGCAAATTAGGCATGCGGCATTTAAATATAGAATCACGTTGATAACGTATTAAATGTGAATGATAGGTTATTATTCTTCTAAAATCAAGTACTCTGTTGTAAAAATGAATTATTATTTTGCTGAATGAGGTATTACATTACTAACATAAGATATTATCTTTATAATAAAACAAAAAATAAATATGGACAATAACTCCAATGTAAACCTTCCCAATAGCTAAAAAGGATACTCATTCATAATTCCTTTCACACTAAAACGATAGTACAATATGTCTATATTTTAAAAAGTATACAACACAAATAATTCTATAAAAATTCTCTAATTAAAATACACTATTGTACAAATACTTCAACTTAACATGTCCTTCAAACAAAAACAAATTTAGCTGCTATCATAAGCACATGTATACAGTCTATTTCTAATCCATCTTCTTTTAAGTCTTTATCTTCTTTAAATCCTCCTTTTCCTACTTGAATAGAAATAAAATCAATCAAGGTATTATTTTATAAATAATGACAAATAGTAATACAAGTACAAATATACAATAAAACGATAAACAAATCCGTTGTTGTATCAATTTGTGCTAAATGGTAGGAAAGTGACTTTTATTCAATAGAAGTGCAAGCTTGCTTCCAAAGCATTGTATCATTTTGCAATATTTTCAATCATCTTTTTCTAACACACATATTTTATGTAAATCCACAATACACAATTTATTATTATCAACCATCTCAAAACTCCTACAACTGCTAATGTGTAGATTGAGTAGAAGTATTGAAGTATCAAAGTGGAAAAACTAAATTGCACTAATATGGTATTGATCAATGAACTACTATGTATGATAATGTATAAATAAAGTATCTATTAACCCTGTGATGATTTTGCATGAGTTCTAGAGTTTTGATTATGACGATATTTGTTGCATGATTGATGTGAATTATTCCCAGAAATTTGCTAAAACTTGCCTTATGTTGTTCGAAAATTATATTATGATGTCTAGAACTTATCTCCCATATTTATTTTGAGAGCATATCTTTATATTTGATTTAGCACATCATATCCTTTATTTTTGGAAGAAAAATCATGTTGTTGATTTTAAATTTAAATATGCACTTTTCATTGCTAGATTTAATGAACGTAATATATGGAATGATTAATTAATGGTTTCTTTCCTTTTTCTAATATCTTCTTCCAAATTAATAACCTTTCAATGAATTAAGGAAAGAGCATTTTTCTACACATACATATTAAATTATCTTCAAATAATTTGCAGAGAATTTATAAATCTCATCTAGGATCTACTTTCCATAAATAACTAGATTCTAACTTACTATTTTTATGGAGATCATCTAGATTGATTTTCATTTCACACTAAGAAAGTCTATCCTTCTTAACTCTAAATCTTGCATCTATAGCTTAATGAATATATTTATATGATTTAGATGCCATAATTATTTTAAACTATTCTTTCCTTGTTAATCCACTAGAATCTATCAGAATGTACTGAAATTGACTTTCCCTATTTAATATGATCACCTAAAGATTCTAGTTTAAAATTCATATCTTCATTAAATAGGAAAGAAGACCAATTTTGCTACATCATTAGTTAAGTTTGCAATTATGTTTTAATCATGACTCTAACAACTTCTTGCCTTATGGGTTGTTTCCTTATTTATATCCAACAATTGCTTACCAAACTAGAACTTATAGTTGTTGGTAGTACATCTATATATTGGAAAATATGCAACATTCTAAAGGTGAATGACTCAGTCGGGAAAGAACTTTGTTAAATGTCTTGAGGAGTTATGTGATATTCTCATACACATTTTGTGTTTAAGTGTTGTTAATTCCTTGTTCTACATTTGTTTTCAAGGGACTTTATGGTGATGAAGATTAAGTGGAGCTTGCCTTCAACAGGCCTTGGGGGATAAGGACAAGGCGATTTGTGTCTTGAAGGACCTAATGGTGAAGAGGTACAACTTCCATTGTACTTGCTCTTAAGGGGCCCCATGAAGAGAACAAATTGGCGCTCGATTGCTCTAAGGACCTCTATGTGAAGAAATCAATAGAGCGGCACTATTTGGAATCTTCTGCAATGTTCTTTGTTCAATCTAGAAGAAAAGACTAGAGCTTGCTGTATGGAGTGGCAGAAACTCGTGCATCGATCCATAGAGGTTGTACAAGTGAATCTGGTAGAAGTTCCCCTTGGCTTGTTCATAATCAACTAGTTTCAGAGTACTCAAAAATCTATCTTATCCCTTTTGGGATTCCAATTTAGCTCTTTGCGAAGAGCTGGTTTTTCACCCTATTAGAGTGTTTCTAATCCTTTTACTTTTCTTATTGTCAAATTACTATGATTACTTGTAA
>JACGDI010005424.1:302849-318722 GCA_014898725.1 Jacaranda copaia | reverse complement strand
CTAATATGAAAATATGAAGAAACTTACCAATAAATATAACAGATTTTCCTTCCACATCTTTCCACTTCATTTTTTTGGACAACCATCATATTAACAATGTCCTTTTTAAGCAAAATATGCAATCAAATCATATTCAAAACATCATTATCAGTTTCCAAAATGACGTATGTCTTCTTATGTGGAGTGAAATATTATAATTTGTTGAGTTTAGAACTAATTTTAGGCCATTTTTTCTCAATCTAAAATAATAACTCTATCAAACTCACACCTTCATTAATGGACAAAATATAGAGTTCCCATTGTACACAACTTTTTAATAGCTAAGTTTTAGCATCTTGGCCATTCGAAGACATTTTTATCAAGCTCAAATTCATGAAGTCTTACCTTCTTCCACCTACTGTTGCGCAATTAATAAACTCCATCTCAAAATAAAGTGGCAATAAAGGAGCTAAGAATTTTCTCGTTGAACCAATTTGAGAATGGCAAAAAATAAGAAGAAAAAAAACAATCTTACCTGTTGTTCGTAAGAGAGAGCCGCAGTTGCGTTTAGGACCTTCTTGTTGAAATAATTTGAGAATGGCGAAAAAAGAAAAAGAAAAACGATTTTACCTACTATTCACAAGAGAGAGCCCACGAGACAGAAGAGAGAATGAAGAGAGAAAATGAATAATGTTAGATAAGCGAAAGAAAAAGTAGAGAATATAAGGTCTTGGGGGGAAAGGGGAGTGTTGGTCAAAACAAGTGTATGGGTAATCAACTCAAAAGATAAAGTGGAATCGAGAAATTGAAATTGAAAACAAGGTGGATAGGTGGATAGGGACTGAACACAAAAGTGAAAGTGAGTTTGTGTATTTATAAATAAGATGTCCAAGCTTTAATATTATAAAATAAATATAATATAGATTTATTTTTATATACTATTATATTTTAAATATTTTTAATGTGTTTATTTGAATTTTTAAAATAAATTTAAAAAACTTAACATCAAGTAAAATAGTTAAAGGAAAAAAAAAAAGAAAAATAAGTAATTATAGAGGGAAAAAAGCTAGAGAGAGAAGAGAAAAAAACTATGTTTTCATTATTTTCTAAAGGAGAATTGATTCTGTCAATTTATTTGAAAACATTACTATTAAAACTGTTTTATGTATTACTTAGACCATAATTGCAAAAAGAAGCGAGGGGAAAAAAAGAAAAAGAAAACACATTCTTGTATATACTGGTTATATATGGGGATACAGCTGGTGTCCTTGTGCTGTTGTGAACCAAAAATTTGCCAATTAGCGCCGGGAGAAGAGGGCAGCATATTCTTGGAGTGAGGGCTTTAAAGAAAATGTAATATAATCCATATCATCCCTCTATACTATACATATATATATATTTATATACATATATAAATATAAAGAGAGAGTATGAGAGAGAAAGCTTCTATGATTACCGAATCTATTTGTTGTTATCTGTGTTGTGGGCTCTATTGATGTACTAAACTTCAAACTTATGTCCCTGCAGGTTTGTTCAACTTTCGCTTTCTGTACAATTTGGGCATTCGTGTTGGCCTTTTTTCTCATATCTCCGATGGCCTTTTCTCTGTTGTCCTGTAAGCAATTCGATTAATGTGTTGAAAAGTTTTGCCACGTAAAAACAAGCCCGCAAGAACGAAGCTGCAGGCTCCTGCTCAAATTCAGCATCTTTTTCGAACTTTAATAGCCAAAATCCACCCCACGTTTTCTGCCTTACTGTTTTGGTGTCACATTTCCCACATGAACTGTTCTATAAAAATCACTTTCAGTTATTGACTTTCCTCATCATACACCTTTCTTATCCCTTAATTAGTCTAAGTAAGTTGAATTTTTTTCCCTGTATCTGCCTACCTTATCAACTCTGAAATTGGCTCCAATCATTGAATAATTTGAAAGCTGCAGAGTTTATTCACTCTTTATGGTTTTGTTCATTATGAAGCATTGAATTGCCAAATCACACTCTCAAAGAGAGGCTCTTTGGGGACATCAAGATTTTGAGCAAGAAAACTGAAGTTGGATCAAAAGGGCTCGAGGAATTCGATGATTTGAAGCCATTGTTTAAGCAGGGGGTGGATTTTTTCTTCTGCTTGAGATGAGTATAAGGCAAAAGAGTGGGACTGAGTTGGATGGTGTGAAGAGTAGTGTTGTTGTTGCTGTTAAGGCTTCTAAGGAAATTTCAAGAAGTGCTTTAGCATGGGCTTTGACCAATGTGGTCCAGCCAGGGGATTGCGTTAGGCTGCTGGTGGTCATCCCAAGTCATAGCTCAAGTAACATCTTTTTTCCTGCTTTTGTTTTACCTTTAATGTGCAGATAATTATAAGTCCTTTTATAGCTCAAACTGCTATTTTTAATCTGCAATTGTTGTTCTCTGAATAAAGAAGAAACATTTTGTGGTATTCATCCATTTGAATGTTATTGCAGCTCTTCTTTTAATCTACAAGTACATTGTATTGAACGTGAAACAAGTTAATTTGAACATTTTGTCTGTGGATCTACTAGAGAATGCTATTGCTGTAGAAATCTTATATACCTGTGCTTACCAAATTCAGAAGTTTGGTACAGAATTTTCATCTAAATAACATTATTCTTTGTTCATTTATCTAAACAACTGAACTTTTTTTGCTAGGTAAAAAGCTGTGGGGTTTTCCAAATTTTCATAGTGATTGCACAGCTGGATACTGGAGATTCATGTCAGGAACAAGTTTTGAACAGAAGGAGTATATTACCAATTTATGCAACCAGATGATGTGCCAACTCCAGGATATTTATGATCCAGAAAAGGTGTTTAATCAATGTCTCATGCTCTATTATTTTAGTTTATTCTTTGTTGGTGAGTTCTACTTATAATATGCAACACACTTGGCAATTAACAACTATTTTCATTGCATTGCAGGTAACCGTGAAGATGAAAGTGGTTTATGGATCTAAAGATGGAGTGGTGGCCACTGAGGCCAAGAGAGCTCAAGCACAGTGGGTTGTATTGGACAAGTAATATATGTAATATAGCTTTTACTTCTTATAAACAAAACCTGTTCTAGATCCACCATTCTGTCTCTAAAAATATGTACGTGCTTTACTTACATAATAAGTTATTCTTTTCCTTGGTTTTCACTGGACAGGGGAATGAAAAAGGAAGCAAACTTTTGCATGGAGCAGCTTGACAGCAATGTTATAATTGTTAAAAATTTTGAGCCAACGGTTCTTCGGTTGAACTTGATAGAACCAAGAAAGAGGGAAAAGGAAGAGTCCCCCCATCCAAAATCATCTAAAAAACGTATGAAGGATGACTTCAACCAGTTGAAGGTTCCAAATGTGACTCCAACAAGCAGCCCAGACAGGGCATCCTCAATTTCAAGCTTAGACTTGTTTACCTCTGCAACATTCATGTCTGAAATTAATTGGGAACCAAAGGTGAAGCAGATTTTACCACTACCATTGGAGGACTACGACTTTGAAGAATCTGACTCTGAGTCAGACAGTGATAACCTAAGCTCTGTTTCAACAAGTATGTGTTCCCAGCAATGGATGGAAGACAATCTGAGTTCTGCTGATGAAGGTTCAAAGCTTTTAAAAGAAGGTTTACAGAGATCTGGCAGTAGAGCGCCAAATTCCATGTCTGAAGCCTGCAAGTTTTCTCAAACAAATCCACATTTTTGCAAGAATGTGCGAGAGATGATATCATTAAACAAAAATGCACCCCCAGACCCTCCTCCTCTTTGTTCAGTATGTCAGCACAAAACACCGTCCTTTGGACAACCTCCTAGGTTGTTCTCCTACACTGAGCTCAAACAAGCCACTGGGGGATTTTCACAGGATAATTTTTTGGCTGAGGGTGGATATGGTTCTGTACACCGTGGCGTCTTGCCTGATGGTCAGGTCATAGCTGTCAAGCAACATAAATTGGCTAGTACTCAGGGCGATCGTGAATTTTGCTCTGAAGTGCAGGTCCTAACCTGTGCACAACATCGTAATGTTGTCATGCTGATTGGATATTGTGTGGAGGATACAAGACGGCTACTAGTTTATGAATACATCTGCAATGGCTCTTTGGATTCACATCTATATGGTACTTTGGATACTATGTCTTTCCATTATGCACTATCAAGAATAGTCATCACAAAGAGGATATCAAAACAAGGTTCAGCAAGAGAAGCAAAGGAGAGAATCATTAGCCTAATTGATTCTCTTTTCAACTTTTTTGTTAGTTCTTCATATATCCATTTTTCAACCATCCTAAATCTGTAGAATATCCCATGATTTCAGGCCAATGTTGCCTTGGTCCTTTTCTGTGCTTTTAGGGCTTGTGAATGTATCTTCAAGACTTATTTTATACACACTACTAGTTCTGAAAAACAAGCTGTTTCATTGAATATCCAATGATTTCAGCCAATGTTGCCTTGGTCCTTTTTCTGTGCTTTTGGGACTTGTGAATGTATCTTCGAGACTTATTTTATACACACTACTAGCTCTGAAAAACAAGCTCTTTCAATGCTTACTAGATCACTAGGAAACCATTAACTTTGTTAAAACATAGAAATATTTAAACCACATGCTTAGATAGCATTATTTTTTCCCGAAGAATTTCATTGAGCTTGGTGTGACAAACTTTTCTCCGAATTGAATAATTTCATTTAAAGTGCAGGACGTAATCAACATCCATTAGACTGGGCTGCACGTCGAAAAATTGCAGTTGGAGCTGCTCGAGGGCTGAGATACCTCCACGAGGAGTGCAGAGTTGGTAGTATAGTCCATCGTGATATGCGGCCAAACAACATTCTCCTAACTCATGATTTTGAGCCATTGGTATGTGATCATCTCCTTTCTACATTTTTCTAGTAGTCTTCATGGGAATAAGTTCATGCCTCATAGATTAAATAGATGTGCTCTAAATGACTACATCTGCTTTCAAGATTATCTTTAATTGCAGATGAAACTTTGAAGTTTTTATAGCTAACAATGACTACAGATATGCTTTGATTTTGTTTAATACTATAACTTGAAGCGTAACATGGTCATTTCCTTTTTCTCCTTTTCTTTCTTAAAAAAAAACAAAAAAAGGTTGGTGACTTTGGACTAGCAAGGCTGCAGCCAGATGCAGATTCAGGTGTAGAGACTAGGATTATCGGAACTTTTGGGTACTTAGCTCCAGAATATGCTCAAAGTGGGCAAGTCAGTAAAAAAGCTGATGTGTACTCTTTTGGTGTGGTATTGGTGGAGCTGGTTACTGGTAGGAAAGCTGTGGATATAGACCGACCCAAAGGCGAACAATTCCTCACAGTGTGGGTAGGTGGAATCAGAAAATCCATTTATATGCTACTTCTCATTACACACGTATACTTTGATTTTCCCGTGTATCATGGTACTAAATTAAGTTTTTTCCTTGCATCCTCTGCTAAAAGTAAATATTATAGAATTCATGTGAGGTTTTAAGTCTTGATGCCGTTTCTTTACTATTATATATAAATGGAGCAGGCACGTCCTCTGCTGGAAGAAAATGCTGTTTCAAAACTTGTGGATCCATGCTTGATGAGCTGCTATTCGGAGTCAGAGAAGGAGGTTCAGATGATGCTGCGTTGTGCTTCATTGTGCCTACAACAGGAACCTCAGTCAAGACCCCGAATGTCTCAGGTAAAACTAAAAAGGTTGAATTTAGTATTAGCATGTCAAAGGTGGACTGATCCCAACTATATATGTCTCTTCTCAATGTGAAATATCGACCCACAAATTCTCAATGGCTTAACTATATATAGACTCTAGAGGTTGATTAATTGAACTTGAACGTTCTCATTTCATGAGATATTTGTGTTTTATTTGCTTGCTGACTGCTGTAGGTACTTCGGATGTTGGAAGGTGACATCTCAATGAGATGAAACTTTTGAATTACGGAGAAAGGATCTGGAAAAACGGGTTGCTAAAGCAAACGAGGTGTGGATGCTTAATTCACTGCTCACGAAGAAAACCTTTGGCTGTGGCAATATCCAAGGGGCCGGGGATGTGGATTATGGATGGTAGCTTAGCATTCTATCAGGCCATTTGCATGTTTACTTCTTTGTAATTAGTATCTCCAGCAATTTCGATTTCATGAAGGGGGTTTAATGTATAGCCTTTATAAGAATTTCATTAATAGAAAGATTGTTTTAATTGGGAGGTTTACTTGAACTGTTTCTACTTTTCTTATTTCTCTCCTATTCCATCATTAATAATCACAAGTTTTGCTCTAACAATTTTTGAGTGAGCTTATAATTTTCTCAAAATATCTTATATTATAAAATGTCAAAAAGTATTTAATAATTTTTTTTAATAACAGAGTTTTTAAGCTTCTAACCTAAAATGTTATGAGTTATAAGCATTTTTTACAAAAGTAAAAAGTTCTTAACTTATTTTTAAAATTTTAACAATTTTTTTTTAATTTTAATCATATTAGTTATAAAATTGCTATTACTAACATCATATAAGTTTCAAAATTTTATTTTATCTAAATACTTTAAAAACCTTTTTTAAAAAAAAAGAATTTAGGATCTCATTTGCTCCAAAAAAAATATCTTACAAGATTTTTTAATATTTGTCTACATAAAAGTATGGATTAATTACCTATGTTTCAAAGGTTTCTCATTTAAAAAAAAAAAAAATGATAGCACCAAAAAAATTATTTGAAAATTCAAAAGTGCTCTTATTATTGTTTAGCTAGTTTACTAAGGCAAAATATTCTTGAACCTATTTGTAATATTTTGAATATATAAAAATTTATTACCATTTCAAATGCCTTTTAGAAATCTAACTTTATCCCCTAAAACAATATAACTTTAATTTGAGTTACATATTAAACAAGATTAAAATAGTAAATATATAAAAAAAATATAATTCGATTTAATTAAACTATTATTAACTAAGAAATCAAATAACGAAACAATTAAAAAATAATAAAAATAAAAAATAATCTTATATATTCAATAATGTTAAATAGCAAACATATCTAAAATAAATTTAATTGAATTATTTACTGACTAAAAATAAAATAATTAAATAAATAAATAAATAATTTGAAATAATATCGCATATTCAATGATGTTAAATAGTAGATATAACTAAAATAAATCTATTTAATAATATTAACTAAACAATTAAAAAATAATCTTACGTATTCAATAATGTTAAATAGCAAACATATCTAAAATAAATTGAATTGAATTATTTACTACCTTAAAATAAAAATAATTAAATAAATAAAATTTTTGAAATAATGTTGCATATTTAATGATGTTAAATAGTAAATATAGCTAAACTAAATCTATTTAATAATATTACATATTTATTAATTAATTTATATGTGTAATAATATAATAATAGTAGATAAGTTTGAAATAATTTAATTAGAACTAATAAGATTATTTATTAATTAAAAAATAAAAAGTAAAAAATTTAATGACCGACCGTTAATGTTAGAAAGTATTTATATTTTTTTAATAATTATAATTTTTTTATAAATAAGTCAAATTTTTGGGACTATAGAGAATTAACCCCAAAAATATTGGGCTGAAACTCACTGCTGTAATGGACGAGACCTCTCTTCAAAACTGAAAATGATATGAGCTAGTTAGCATCAAACACCATAAATGCGTGGGCTGTGGTTCCTTCAATTCATGCGATCGGTTTAAAATATCCCAATTTTAGCTTTAATATTTTCTTAAATATTTTTTAAAAATTAAGAAATATATTTTATTTTGTTGACTGCAGGTGATACATTGAATATTTTTTATAATTTGAGGAACCAAAGTGATAAGTCAAGAATTAATTTATTTCAAATCAAGAAAATGACATTGAAAATTTAAAAATATTTAAATATAATGTAGTCATTTTTTATATTATTAATATTAGAGATAAAGAAAGAATGAATTTGTTTAAATCAATAAAATAATTTTGAAAATCTAAAAATATTAAAATGTAAATGCAATATATTTGTTTATATACATTTTACGGAAGAGATTTTACACATACAATACAATAGGTTTTTTAATATTAGAGATGAATGAAGAATGACTAACTTTAATAAAAAATAGTTTTGAAAATTTAGAAATCTAATAGAATAATTAAGTTAAATTAGTATCAAATCTAAAATAATTAAAAACTAATTAGAATTTTTATTTTTTATAATTCAAGAATTCAAAAATTAGTCAACATTGCACAATTGTGAGTGAAAAGTATTGTTCTTTATATCTATACTATTATATATAGTACAATAACCCATAATTGCACAATTTTATTCAAATTCTGAATTCTCAAAATTTTGAGTTTTTTTAATTAAATTAAAAAAAATTATTGGGCATTAATTTGTTTTAATACAACTATTTTATCTATTATAACTAAAAATTTATGTTGTATTTATCCAAAATTATAGTATTAATTCTGATCTCAGGGGATAACTTCAAATATTTATAATGATAAATTTTTCTTTCATTATAAATGTTCCGAATATCTATAATCATAGATTTAATAATTTATCTCGTCATATAAATTTAATTCATAATGTACTTGGTTATTGTATTTTTATTTTACTATCTCGTCACTATAGTTCTTTTGATTTCTATATGTAAAAAGAAAATTATTTATGTCCGTTTTATATTGAATAATGTATCTAAAATATTGTAGCTTTATGAAGTATATCATTTTACTAAGTAGTTGAAATTAATTCAATTTTTCTCTCAAATGGATGAAGAAAAAAATATATTTTTATATGAAATTTACTTAATTAGATTTAATAAAAAAATAAAATATTTCAATTACATAACTATGCATTTTTATGTGGAATTTACTTAATTATTCTTGGTATTTATTTTTCAATTTAACTAAATATTGTAACACCCCGATTTTGAAATTATAAATCTAAGTTAGTCAAAGTTAAATGAATAAACATTTAGGTAGAAATGTGGGAATTGAAGGATTTAATTGTGAATAAGAAAAGGACTTGATTGTTTAAAATTTTAAAGTTTATGGGGTCCATGTGAGATAAATAAAAGCTTAAGGACTTCACAATAAACTAGTTTGGACCTAATTGTCCAGAATTAAGAATGTTAGTAGGTCAATGTGTAAGAAATAGAAGTTGGAAGACTTAATTGAAGTTTAGGGACCAAATTGTAGGCGGTCCAAAAGTTTTGGGGTAAGATTGTAGGCAGTTCAAAAGTCTTGGAGTCAATTTGTAAGAGGCGGAAAAATTGATTATATGTATACATTTGAGGATAGAACTTTCTCAAATTCTCAAAATTAAACCTAGACTCACCCTACTAGTGAATCACCGGAAAACGACCACCAAACCCGAAACCATTTTGATAGAAAGCTAGCCCTCAGCTCCATGATCAAAACCATACCAAGTTTTACCCAAAACAACCAGCAAAATGGCCAAAACAAGGAGACAACGGTGAGCTCACAGTGTTCATAGTGGTTTTGCCGCTGCCAACAGTAGGAATGGGACAAACTTTGGTGGGTTTTGGTTGCAAAGAGGTGGGCAATCTGGTGATGGTTGCAATTTTAGGTTTTGACTGGCGATGGTAAGAGAATGAACAATGGTGGTCGACAGCAGGGATTAGGGTTTTGCTGCGACTTTGGACAGCCAATTGACTGGGCAAACGACCACCAATTCTTGAATTGTTTGGGGGGTTTTGCTCACCATGGTGAGGTGCACCTTATGGTGATAGCGGTCTCTATCTCCGCCAACGGCGCGTGATGGGGGCTTTAGGATAATTAGCTCAATTTTACATTCTGGATGTGACTAGGTTATTCCCAACATGAGATTGGATCTTAATTCGATCCAATTTAGGTAAATTTCTTAATCAAATTTTTGTTCGATTAATTTATCGAATGCAATTGGAGTTTTAGTTTAAACTTGATACTAATATGACTTAGGACCATTAAACCATAATTTATGCCAAGTTATAGATTAATCTTACAAATTTCTACAGTCTTGAACTTAATCAACTTGAAGGGACTATTAGATTTTCGTTGAGACCTTAAATAAGATTTTAACCACCAATTTACCAACTTGTCGATTTAAAGGCTAAGATATGTGATTACCTTGAAAATTTGAGTGTAAAATGGAATTTGAGAATTATAATTGAACAGTTAGAATAATTGAGGAACTTGATAAGGGTATTTAAGTGCATTAAGAATTATAATTCAAAATTTTAAATAATTTTGGTTTAGGTTATTTATTCTGAATTTTGAGTTAATTTAGAACCAAGGACATAGACTCTCCAAACAACTAAGGGTTTCCATATTTAATTATTTTAAGTATTTGGATGTGACGTTCAATCACCAAAATTATATAAGAATAACCCTAAGTTTGATAAAAACGTTAACTATAATTATGATTAAGATCTAGAAGGTTAACAGTACAACAACTTGAGTTAACTTATGATAGTTTTTTATTCGACTAGGAAACTAAGGCTTGAGTGTCCGTACAACTAAGAATTCCTCCGCATTTGCTAGGTGAGCTTATGTGGCTTTCGTTGCTAGGAAAAGAACATACATAATTACCACTATATCCTTGTTGTTTGATCTTAGTTTCGTTGAGATTCAATCGTTATTGTTTGTCTATCCTATAATACTGATTGATCCTTGCG
This sequence comes from Jacaranda copaia, assembly GCA_014898725.1. Lineage (NCBI taxonomy): Eukaryota > Viridiplantae > Streptophyta > Magnoliopsida > Lamiales > Bignoniaceae > Jacaranda > Jacaranda copaia. The sequence goes on along the minus strand of JACGDI010005424.1, from coordinate 308,092 downwards.
TTAAAGAAAATTGATAACATATTGGAATTATTCTACTGCCCTAGATTCTTGAATTATTATGGATCAAATCTGCTATGAGACTTCATCTTATACATGTATGTTGATAAATGTCACTACTATTCAATCTTGTCTTGGTTGTAAATATTCGTTCACTTATGACATATTTATCCTTGATTCCTATGATACTCTTGATAGTTCATGTTTTCTCCTCTTCGGTAATTCTTGAACTATACCTACTTGAGACTCTTACTTGTCTAAAATTATTGAGTTCTAGATATGTACACGAGTTCTGATAAATTAAACTATTTGTGAAAATAGTACTCCACATCACCCCATCTCACTGAGTGCTTTTATTAATATTGATTTATAGCACTAATGTGAAATTAGCGATTGTGTTGAGAAAGCTAAAAATGATTTTGATATATATATATAACTTGCCGCCATGTCTTGCTAGAAACCAGCTTGGTGCTAGATTGTTTGTGTGTTCATTAACATGGCGACTTGATATATTACCTGAAAGCTGTTGGACATACTAACATGAAAAAATATTAGGGCCCTGGGAACAATTACGAAAGATAGCTGGGACGAACGGACCATGGTGACAGATCTTTCGATCGGTACCTGTACGCAATGCATATTATCCTGTCTCATAGCTAGCGAGAGGTAGTTGTCTATAAGCTGGCAAAGCATGTGACTAGCCATGCCTACTATGTGATTCAGTGTCTAAGCTGGTCACTCGACACTTTGGACGGATAAGAATTTTTCTATTTTTGAAAGTGAAGTGACAAGTTAGGAAAACCACCAACAGTAAGGTTATGAAATTTCTTGACATGTGTCATACTTATGCTTTGAATGTTTGGTAGAAATCAAATAATTATTCAAATGACATAACAACCTCTTTTGGTCATAATTGAGATTCAATCCTCGGTGAAAGATAGTGAATTTTGTGAAGTCTCAGCACTGGTATAAGATGGTGGTGATATAGATCACCTAGAATTTGATTAAAACCTTTTCTCATGACTTCTGGAAATTTTAATGTTTCTGCTATTTTCTATATATTATTTGTGAAATTATCATTGTGTTGTTATTACTAGACTATCACTAAGTCATTCAAACTTACGTTATTTTGTTGTTATTTTTCAATCTTTGCCCCAAATGAGAAGAGTGACAAAGACAGACTAACCTAGGTAGTACATAAGGTAATGAGGGTGATAAAATTGTTAAGTGTGGTTCGTGATGTCTCAGTTCCTAGTTATACCTTTCTTGGAGGTTTGTTGTAGAAAATTAAATACTTTGGACTTTTTAGATGTGTATTTATTATTATTCAGAACGCTTGTGGTACAGTTTGAGTAGCGCCTCAGACCAGAGTAGGCACCTCCTGATCAAAGTGTTGCAAATATTTAGTTATATTTATAATACTTTTATAAAAATATTTCATTTCTCTTTCAATATATATAAATTATTTATAGAGACTTAGTTATATTTACTTAGAAACTTAAAATTCATTACTAAATAAAATACTCTTTTACATAATATGTGTATGCTCCATATTTTGATAACTTATACTTGATAATTTTAACAATTAAAACAATTGTTCATGACTTGGCATAATAAAAAATAATACACACAGTAGACACATTAAGAGTATCTAATAATTATATATTTAAAGTTGAATGATTTAATTAAACAAAAATATTAAGGTCAGAAAAGGTTAGATCTTTTATTTTTTTAATTTAACTATACAATTCTTATTTTAAGAAAAATTTAAAATTAATCTAAATAAGGTACTTGATAATTTAAGTTATGTCGAAACAATGAAATTAATCTTTCATATCAAATAATTTTTTTATGTTTCAAAATCATTATCACTTTATTTTTAGTTGAAGTATACATCATTGAATTGTATCTATATCTTAATTAAATAATTGTCTCCTTATATCACTTTAGAATTCTAAGTATGCATATTATTTGTAAAATAACTTATGTTAAATATATATTTCACAAGTGAAAAAATGACTTTACAATTATGATTACTTTTTACATACTATAATTCACTTAAAACACTTTACAACTTATCAATTTCATATAAGAAGAATAATATACCTATTTTTGTGGAATATCAAATCATTGTATTCTTAATAAAGAGTTAAAATCTAATAATTGAATAATTTAAATTAGTTGATATGTAAATTCTAAACTTATATAAGAAAAATAATATACCTATTTTGTGGAATATCAAATTATTATATTCTTAATAAAGAATTTAAAATTTAATAAATGAATAATTTTACATTAGTTGATACACAAATTCTAAACTAAAAAAAGTTTTCAAACTTAATTATTTTTAAGATAATCTCTTATAAACATACAAAATATTTGTAGATAAAATCATATATCTAGAATATTAACTAATTTTCTAATTTGAATTTAAAGTATATTATAATATGGGAAACTACGTTTTACTACTCTAATCTCTTAATTTTTTACTTTTCTATCATCAAAATTTTCAACTTAAGAAGTTTTAAACAGTTAACACAATAATAACGAACTCATTCTCAAATATTTGAATCAAAATTCTTTTAGGATACATAGATATATTATTGGTGTAGTTGAAATTTTTATAAATTTAATGAATAAACACTTAAAATAGCCAATTATGTATTCTTCGAGTACATTTATTTGCAAATTTTTTAATATTTAGGTCATATTTTTTCACATTTTGTTTAATAATAATTTACAACAGAATATTTTATGTATACATATTTGGTAGGAATAGTATTACATCAATAATGTTTTACTAGGTAATTGGCACTTTGGACCCTAAAAACACATTTAAAAAATACTTTGTAGCCTCAAAAAACAAAAATGGCTTATTACATCTTGGAAATATATTTTTTTTGACAAGTTGCACCCCTTGTAATTTTTTGTCAAAGTAACTCAATTTAGGCAACGGCAAAAATGCCCAAGCACCTTTTAGGGTTAATCTCTCACTGACTCATGTTAGAGAGAGAGAGAGAGAGAGAGAGAGAGAGAGAGAGAGTTTTTCTTCTCCAAATTCACATAGGATTTTCTTCATAATCGTTCAATCATCATCTCAAAACTCAAAATATCATAAAATTAGCCTTAAATTTAGAAGTCATGGTGTAGAAATTAAGGAATAGTCTTCAGCCTCCTGATAATCACAATAATTCTTTTTCACTTGTAATTATTTTGTTGAAATCATCTTTTGGTAAGAAATAGTATTTTATTTGCCATTTTAAAGTACTGGCTAGTGTTTATCTAGCAATACATTTTAAATTTATTATATTTAATATTAACTATAGTTTAGATATTGATATTTTTTATAAATATTACAAAAATCAAACAAAAACACTAATTTAAGAAAATGACAAAAATTTAATTGTAAATAATTTAATAGTTGAAATAAGTAATATACAATAATATTTCATATGAATAAGATTTATTATCATCAAAGCAAATGTAAAATTACGACTTATTTGGTGCATTTATATAATTTAAGTAAGTATTTCCATACAAAATAAGGGAATGCATCAATTATGTGCCTCAACAAAGACTTGAAATTGAATTCAAAAAAAAAAGAAAAGAAAAGAAAAACAAAAGTGATTAAATGCTGGCATGACTTTTTTCAAACTTTTTTGGATAAATTAAAAAATGACATGAGTTCAATTTTCCATTGTTTGTCATCTTCATTTTCTTTTTATTTTTGTGGACTTATATGAAAGTTTTGACTTTCTATATAAAATTCTAAAATTGTTTTATTAAATAATGGGAAGAAAGTTGTCTATAACGTGTTTGGACATTTTTGCCCTCGATTAAATTGAGTTACTTTGACAAAAAATTTACTTAGGGTACAACTTACCAAGAAAAATATATTTTCAGAATGTATTCTGCCATTTTTGTATTTTGAAGGTGCAAAATGCTTATTAAATGTATTTCCAAGTGCAAAGTGCCAATTGACAATTTTTTATTCAAACTATTATTTATTTGTCAATTTTGTGTTTAACAAGATATTGATATGTTCTATATATGTTTACACAAATTTTGAGTCTGCAAAAGAAATTACAAGATAAGAAAAAATTAATATGGGCAAATTCAATATTTGCTTAAATAAAAAGTAGTTACAATCTCGTAGAAATATCTCCGCAATTGAAGACTAGTTCCTCTTATTCTTGTCCTTTGGATTTGATTCAAGGGCTTTATGCTTATTCTTGAATCAGATGCTTAATTCCCTCATAGACTAGTGGATGAAGTTAAGAACCATCTCGAAATCAAATATTTGTTTTGTTATCAAGGTCTTCAAACTTTAATACTTTTGAAGAAGATGTAAAACCCTAGTGATTGCAGCACTTTTTCATGGTAAGAGCTCAGACTTGAGAGCTTGATGTTTGAATTTCTTGATAAATTTCTTGATCTCCGTGGTATGTCTTCCAGTACCCTATTTTAAAGGCATAAGATTAGAGTTTTCTGACTTGGAGATTGAATCTTCCCTTGGGCTTGTATACCATTTGAGATGGAATTAATTTACTAATGAGCCACATTTAAATATATTTTGGTCCAATTAACTAATCCAAAATAAATAAAATTTTTATAATTCATTTTGAATTGACCCAATATGTAAAGCCCATATTTGTTATGAACTTCAATTTGAGATCCAAATCAATAGCTAATTTAGTAGGGCTATTAAATGGTAATTTATTTCAATAAAATTTTAATATCAACAAATGCCCCCACTTCAAGGCTAGGCGAATGACATACCAAAATGGGAATGAGAGGCGAGATTGGAAGTATTTGCCCTTTTCTTTACCTATTTATATAATAGGCACATGAATCATTGATATAAATATGGCCCCCTTGCACATTTAACAAACTTGAGCTCTATCCATTTGGAATTTGGGCACGGAGTCAATATGAACAGCAGCATATAAAAATTATGCTAAAGAGGCTTCAAAACCTTTTCTTTCCTTAAATGATTTGGACGTGTGGACCATCAAGGAATCTACCAATTTTTTTCCTCTTTGCATGGTAATTGCTTTAGTTTTTGTGTGTGAAGAAATCTCCTTTGCTTGGCAATTTGATTTCTTTATGAAGAATTTGACCTACAATCAATTTGCTATGGAAATTAATCATAATTCCCCTTCTCCCACAGTTTGAGTTTAGAAGACAAAAATTCTTTCCACAATGTTGTTAGTAGAATAGAAGGGCCTCTCTCTCTCTCTCTCTCT
>JACGDI010005424.1:277929-302749 GCA_014898725.1 Jacaranda copaia | reverse complement strand
TTTTTTTTTTTTTTCACTTTTTGTATGTTTTGGAAAATAACATGCTTTATGTTCAAAATTTTAGCAAAACCATGAAGATGAGCATGAAAGACTGAAGTGAACCAACTCTATGCATCATGATTCGAGGTGACAAAGACTCTTCCAAAATCAAAAGTACTCTTTTGTGTGTGTATAAACCAGTCGTGGATGCTCAATCCAAAGCTCGATCTAATGAATCCATGCATATTATTGAATGATCTGAGGAGACAACTAAAGAGATGATCGATCAGCATTTTGGTGTTTTCGCTCATTCTGCGTCTTGCTGTTGAAGTCATTACTTCATGATATCAGAGCCATACATGCAAAGTTCTCACTTCCAAAACACTATCTCAACAACAATAGAGGCTCATGAAGAATTCCAACATCCAAGTTTGCCAAGGTCTCCTTTCATATCAGCTATTGGGAGTAGGTAGAGGACATGTTGGGATATCATGCAAACACTCTTCATCGATCCAAGACCTATGCAGTTGTTCTTGCCTCTCTTTTCACGTACGTTTGCAACAAGAGCATCCTCCAAGCATTCCTTGAGCTAGGTGCCCTTCTACAAACATGCCACATACTACGATGAGAGAATTGGGGAATTTGTAGATTGTCGATATGTGAAGATTTTATGATGAAGTCGTTTCATCTGCAATGAAACTGCTACAGCTACAAGCATTTATTTTTAACATACTACATACCTTCGAAGGATCCCAACAATCTATATATTGTTACACAAATAATCTTGTAGAGTCACTTGAAGTCTTTCAAGGTACCTCCAACTACAAAGAGGCCAAGTTAAATTTGAATGCAGAAAAAGATGCAAAAGACTCATGAGAAAGCACTTCTTCATGCACAACAAGATTTTTTTTCTGAAGTTGTGGCAACAAAAATTGAACGAGTTGAAGAGATGAATTGTAACAACCCAAATCATAAATAAATACATAAAAGCAAAAGAATTTAAAATTTAATTTTTGGTAAAGATCAAAAGGTTAAATTATTTAAAATATTTAGGAAAAATAATTAATGAGAACCATAGGTTAGGCCTTAATTAAATAAAATTTAATACATATAGGGGGTCTTAGTGGGATTTAGAAACTGAGGGGACTAGAAAAGTAATCTAACTGGACTTAATTGTCATAAATTCAAAAGTTTATAGGGTCAATGTGTGATAAACAAAAAAATAAGGGCAAAAGCAAAAATTGTGGGTCATTCTGAAAGGTGGTTTAAAGCTAAGGGGTGGCTTTGTAAGCGGTGGAAAGATCTGGGGTGGCCAATGCAATTAAGGAAAACTTAGTTTGTATATATAATTAGAAGACAAGACTTTTTCAAATTCTCTGAAACTTACCCAAGACCTCGAATGTTCAATTTTGCTTTCTTTAACCTTGAAACTAAATTCTAATATGATGTACTTGTTCTTTACCTCACAACGAACAAGACCATACCAAATTTTCTCAGACATGATCAAAGAAATGAGGTAATAAGGTGGCCGATTGTGATTGGTTGTTGGTATTGATTGGTTGAAACTGAGAAATAATAGGTAGGTTGTGATCGATTTATCACAAGGAGCACTTTGGTAGCTTGAATTCGAAGTTTGGTGGTCGGAGAAGAAAGAATTAAAGTTGAGAAAATGTGGCAGTAGGTGGTAACGCACGTGTAGTTTAGGTGAAATTCACTGGCAAAAAGATAAGGAAAGGCTATATTGATTTGGAAGCTTGACTAAGCTTGGTAAAGCGCATCTCTTAGTGGTGGTTGTTGAGCTTTGATAGCAGTCGGCGATGATGGACAGTAGCGCTCTGGTGGCCCTATTACAAAAGTTGGGAAATTGCATTTCAAGCACGTCTGGACTGAAATCAAACTTGAATTGGACTTAAACTCAATCCAATTAGGTAAATTTCAATTTTTCTCGAATTAATTTACCTTAAATTGATTTAAGTTCAAACCTAAATTAATTTGAGTTTGGAATTAGGCCTTGACTTGAATAACATATGGATGTGATTTTGATTATTAGACCCTTAATTATAGACTCAAATGTGGACTTTGATTGGTATGAACCTAAGTACACTAAATTAAAATTTAATAGATGCTATTAAGAGAATTAAAGTTAAAATGCTAACTTAAGGAACTTAAATATGGAAGTTAAGTGAAGTAACTGTATTGATGAAAACATAAACTATAGTTATGCTATTCATATCCACTTAAAGGTAGCCAAGTTCCTAATAAGCTAGCTGTATGTAAACAAGACATATAGGGGCCTTTTTAGAAGATGAAAGCATGTTATAATTTAATAAAAGCTATGCAATATTATTAGAATTAGATTATGATTCTGTGTCTAATGAATTAGGTGAGGAGAGTGCGAGGATCATTGATGACCAAGAGGGTGTTATTTGATGAGGACTACCAAGTGAGCTTATATTAGCTTTTATTGCCAGGGAAAAAATATATATAATTACTATTATGTCCTTATTATTTGATCCTGATTTTGTTGAGATTCAATCGTCGTTGTTTATCTATTCTATAATACTCATTGATTCTTGTATTAAAAATTAATAATCAATTGGAGCTGTTCTGCTGCCTTTGATTTTAGAGTCATTATTGATCAAGTCTGGTGTGAGTCTTATCTTATATATGTATGATGATAAATATAGTACCCTCATTCGATCTTATTTTGGTTATAAATATTTATTCAATTGTGACATACCAATCCTTAATTCCTATGATACTCTTGATAGTTCATTTCATCTCCTCTTTGGTAATTCCTGAACTACACCTACTTGAGATTCTTACTTGTTTGAAATTGTTAGGTTCTGAATTTTACACAAGTTTTGATGAATTAAATTATTTGTAAAAATGGTATTCCACATTGCCCTTTCTCACTAAGCACTTTTGTTGATGTTGATTTATAGCATTTCATCTAAAATTGGTGATTGTGTTGAGCAAGCTAAAAATGATTTCAAAATATCGCCATGTTACCCTAGAAACTAGCCTAGTGCTAAATTATTTATGTGTTAGTTAACATGGCGACTTAATATGTTATCTAAATGCTATTGGGCATACTACGAAACATGTATGAGTATGTTTGATACCTTTGGGGTGGGCCTTGGGATCGGTTATGAAAGACGGTCGGATGGGACGAACCGATGGCAATCGATCTTTCAACTGATACCCATGTGCAATGCACTCAACCCTGTCCCTTAGCCAACTGAAGGTAGTTGCCTATGATCTAGCAAGCCATACGGCTAGCCATGCCTAATGTATGATTATAAGTCTTCGAGTCGATATCACTCGAAACTTGAAAGGATAAGGACTTTCAGTGTTTTCGAATATGGAATGACAAGGTAGGAGAATCACCAACAGCTTTTTTGTGAAAATGTTTATTAAATGATAAATGTTTAATCTTCTCGCACTATTAGTGGTTCTCTATGCTTGAAAAGTATCTTGCATCTTTGTGAACACCTTGGGAATTCCACTTGTTACTTCATTAATCGCTTGTCATGGTTCTATATGTGTAATTGCCTTTTCATTATTAACTCACTTGGTCCTTCATACTTGTAGTTCGTATTGCTTCATCTTGTTTTTTCTCCCAAATGAGGACCTACAAGAGCCACATGGGGATAGGCTCGACAATACATAGTGTACATAAGTTTGCCTAATGAAAATAGTCAACGTTAGAAGCTACTGAGGACTTTGTATCATAATATGTCTTGATAATATCCCTTTTGGTTGTAATAGTTCTTTACAGGTGTGAACTGCTAGTAATCGACGTGTATGAAGGACTTTTATCCTTCAAGATGTTTGCATTTCTTTATGTGTATTGATTGGTAATTATTAGAAAGGTAGTGCTTCGACGGGAGGCACCCACATCGAGTTTAGGGCATTACATGAATGGTCTAAAGATCAAACTTCTCCACATCATCAAGTAGCAAGAAGAATTTAAGATAAGGCTTGTCGGGTCGAGCTGTAAAGAAGAGTTTCCAAACTTATCATTTCATGAGGTTGAAGCAAAACTTATCCAAATGGGTACTAAGAAAAAATCTCGAAGCTGGAGAGCACTTCATTTTTTATTAACAAGGAGGTTAAGACTTTGAAGATGATGGAGGCATTACATGAAAAATCTCACCATGATCTAACAGCATTTGATTTATTTGTTTAAGCATTTAGCTTCTTAGCACTCTTCTCTCTGTCTTTTCTTTTCTTTTTTCTTTTTAGTAATTGATGTAAAAAAAACATCTATTTTCATATTTAATAAAAGTTCTTTTCTTTTCATCAATCTTCACTTCTTTTTCCTCCATTTTTTTTTTGTCACATTTTCTGCAATCTTCATAGTAATGCCAACTAAGCAAAATCATGTCGCATGTTTTCAACAATAGAATAATTAAACAAAATGGCTTGAGCTTACAAAAAAATTAGCTATGTACAAGACAAACCAAACTTGTTCAAAGATATGATAGATGTTCGAAAATATATTCCAAGCTATCTATATATCTCATCAAGGGGATCACGTTATCACGTAGTTTAAAGAATTTCTTTTATTTTGAGAGAGGTTGTGCATAATTTTTACTTATGCAAGCCAAGAGTATCCATAGTTTAGCTACCTTAGATGAGATAAAGTATTTCTATATTTTAGCCATATGAAATACTTTTAATCGAGTAGGTTAGCAGTTCATCCACATACATTACCATTTGTGGATATCATACATAGTTTATACACACTTCTTCATGGATAATAACGATTCAAAAACTTGCCATTTATAGGGCCAATGCCCATTCCATCTTTATTTACCAACTTATAAGCACTGTTTGTGTAAGCTTCTTTAACCACATAAGATCTATCCCACTTTGATATAAACTTATTTTGCATTCGTTGAGTGATGATAATCAACCTTCTCACTGCTAAGACCAGATCTCTAACTTGAAATGATCAAGGGCAGACTTTCTTGTTGAATGCTCTCATCATGCGAGCTTGGCAGCACTAAAGTTACTTCTTATCTAATACTTCAAGTTCTTCAAGTCTGAGATGAGCATTTTTTTAATGGTGAGTCCTTCTTGATTTGCAATACGAAGTAAAGGTATCTGACTTTCAAGAAGGAGAACAACTTCAACTCCAAATACCAAAGAATATGAAGTGGCATGAGTAATGGTTCGGTGTGTCGTTCCATATGCCTATATGCTTCTCTAACTTTCTCATGCTAGTATCTTTTTGACTTTAACACTACTTTCTTTAGGAGAATGCATAGATTCTTATTCCATGCCTTAGCCAAACTATTTGCCATTACATTGTATTTTGAGGAGTTATGCTGCTTGAACCCAAATTATGCACATGACTTATCTATCAACTTGCTATAAAATAGCTTCCCATTATCATTGATAATGTAGTAAGGTATCTCATATCGAAAAATAAAGTTCAAACGGATGAACTAAGCCATTATTTCCTTTTTACCTCTTTAAGGGGAATTGCCTCAACCCATTTGGAGAATTAATCAGTAAGTGCTAATATATAAGCATAACCACCAAATGACTTTGGCGTGATAGGTCCTACAATGTCGAGACCCCACACATTGAATGGCCATATAGAATAGTAGAATATAGAAGTTTTGGAGGCTGGTGTATGAAATTTGCATGTAGCTGGCAGGTTTCACACCTCTTCACATACTCTACACAATCTTTGACTATTGTCAGCCAATATTAATCCATCCTTTTGACTTGAAAATAGAGCTTAGGACCGGATTGATGAGCACTATGGATCCCAGAATGTGCCTTAGTCATGGCTTCTACTGCTTCTTCAACACTCAAGCAATGTTGGTAATTACTTTCAAAAGATCAATGATATAAAGTATCTCTATATATGACAAAATGAGATGATCTCTTTCGTACTTCTATCTTAAGGGAAGAATCATTCGGCAACTTTCCATAATTTAAGTAATCAACCATTGGAGTCCTCCAATCTTGAACGTCACTAATCGATATTGACATAGCATTTGAATCTTCATAATTGGGTTCAATAGAAGATGAAATGATCCATCAATTGTATATAGGAACGTTAGTTGTTTCTCATTCAAACAGAGCAAAAGTAGATGCTAGGTTAGCCAATACATCATTTATTCTATTTTCTTTTCTTGGGACATAGTATAAGTTGACACTTTCAAGTTTCTCCAATAAGTTCAAAGCTTGCTAAAAGAAATGCATAAGATCTTCTTTCTTGACTTGTACTCTTTTAAAAGTTGATTGATGATTGATTTTGAGTTGCCATAGATCTCAATCTCTATAATCTTCATTTCTAAATCTATTAGAAGTCCAATAATCAAAATTTGGTACTTAGCAACATTATTGGAGCACAACTCACCTAACACAATAGAATATGTCAATATGTGCTTTTTCGACAAAACAAAGATAATCCCTACCTCCAATCTATCAGATTCAGCTACTCCATTGAAGAACATCATCCTTGTGGGGAGAACTTCAACATAGAGAACATTTTCATCAAGAAGGTCATTAGATAACTCTCACTCTACATGGATAGGAAGGTCAGCCAAGAAATTAGCAAAAGCTTGTCCTTTAATAGCTTTTTGTGGCACATAAGTGATCTCATATTGGTTGAATATGACAGACCACTTTTCCAATTTCCCAAAGAGTACTGGTCTTGACATAACAAACTTGATTGGATCAGCATGCGAGATGAGTTGTATTGTGTATGCTTCAAAATAGTCTTTAACTTCTTAATAGCATAGAATAATGCCAAGCAAATCTTCTCAATAAGGGAGTATTTTGATTCATTTCTAGTAAGAGATCTCCTCAGGTAATATAGTGCCTTTTCTTTACCCTTTATACTTTCTTGAGCCAAAGAGCACCAATTGACCTTTTCTTGTGCTGCGATATACAATTTAAGTAACCTTCCAAGTATAGGGGCTCCCAACACTAGTGGATTTAAGATATGCTTCTTTATAATTTCAAAAGTATTCAAGCATTCTTCATCTCATTTGAAAAAGGCATCTTTCTTCATAAGATGATTGAATGGTTGGCACCTTCTAGCAGCATTTGATACGAACTTTCTTATGAATGCAAGACTACCTTGCAAGCTCCGCAATTTCTTTAAATTTCTTGGTGCATGGATCTTGTGGACAACATCTATTGTAACACTAAAAGCACATTTAACAGGATTCATCTTCAAGTTATATTTTCGCAATTGATCAAATACCACTTGAAAATCTACCAAGTGATCACTTTTTCTCTTGCTTTTGACAAATAAATCATCAACGTAACATTCAACTCTTTTATGAAACATATCATCAAAGATGTTTTGCATTGCATGTGGTAAGTGGCATCTACATTCTTTAACCTGAAAGGCATCACTTTATAGTAGTAGATTCTGTTCGGGGTCCAAAAAGCTATACACTCCTCATCTTGTAGTGACACCCTAATTTGATTATAGCTAGAAGACCCATCCAAGAAGAATAAAGTTTCATGATCAATAGTTGCATCGACCATGAGCTTGATGATAGGAATGGAAAATCATCTTTTGGGCATGCCTTATTTAAGTTTTGAAAAGCAATGCAAATTTATATTTAGCCATTTTTTTCTTGATAGACATGATGCCAAATATCCATGTCAAATACTTAACTTCTCTGATGAATCCATCATCAATGAGCTTATTTACTTTAGCTTCAACTCAATTAACAAGCTCTAGGTGAAGAATTCACTACGACCGCTTCACAGGTACACTCTATGTTTTATGCCAAAATGATAGATTGCAACTTTAGGGTCCAAACCTGGCATCCCTTTATATGTCCAAGTGAATCCATCTCTATACTCACTTAAAGTTTTGAAATACTATTCTACCTCTTCAAGGCTTAGGAGAGAACTTATGAATATGGGATGTGGGTATTCCATCGTGCCAAGATTTAATTCTTTAAGTTCATCTACAGTTGCCTGTTCACCATCTTCAAGTTGTGGAGGAGCTTCTTGGATTTCAACTTCAAAGATGTCTAAGTCAGATTCTTCATTAACAACAACATGATGACAAGAGAATAGCTCATTGTCTTCTTTATCATCAGGCTATACAGTGTCTATGACCTTTGTCCTTTAACATGCAACCATCTATTGCATAATTCCATTTACTTTCTGAATGGAGATAAGTGTCGTTCTCCACCCAAGATAGCTTGTAGCTTGTACAAAGCCACCCATCATCAACTTGTTGAACTCCAAAGATACTGAAGGCTTGGCTCTTCCACAACACTTGTATAATCAGAGTTTGGGATAATTTCTATTTCATTCTCATGTCCACCATCTTTATTAAATGGATGTCTCATGGTACGTCACATCACCTTCACTAGTTTGTCTATATTGATGATCAAGATTAAGGATTTGGTTTCACTTGATTGAGGTAAGCAAATAGTTTGAACTTCAATTCTCAACTCCATCATGTCAGTCTCATCACAGCTACTTTTTTTTCTTGATTTTTTCGTAGCATTTCTTCCAAGTCGATTGAAGACTAAACCTTGTGGATGATGACTTGTAGCAGACCCTTTACAAAGTGGTGGATTCTGACCAAATCTTTCAAAGACAAAAGGATAGGTAATGTGACTACTTAGTCGCTTGACTTTTAACTGCCATTACATTCAATTGTCTCAACTGCAATATGTTGGACACTAACACATTTATCGTTTCTTGTCACACTTATTTCAATGGGTTCACTTGGTACAAATCCTAAGCCAATCCTTAGCTTATCAACATAAAATCTTTAACTTCATAATTTTTATTTTGCTTTACTGATGCCATGGATCTTTTCTCCAGTCAACTCCAGTTTCAATTCCCCCAACTCAAACAGATTGGAGAAGTCATATTTAACTTAGCTAAGAGACAATAGGCTTTTGGATCAAACATCCCGTGGAATTTTTTATATTGAGCTCTGCTAAAAGAAAATTCAGCTGAAGCCTTTGAGTTCAAATCGACAATAAGCATGATTAACTCCTTTCACATAACTTGGTAGTCATCAGATACTACTTTCCTTGTTTGTTCTCTTTTATTATTCAATTATGGAATGCATGATTTAGATAGCTTCTGTCCTTTTTTCTGCCATGATTGAATGGTATACCAGAATATTGGTAAATTAGATATACCTTTGGATTCTTGACTTTACTTGCTAGGATTTTAGTAGCAATTAATTTCTTGGACATTTCAACATCAGACTCTAGAGTTATATGTTCAACTAGAGTTATACGTTCAACATGTTTTCCCTCGATAAGGTGATTGCCTTAAGTTTTTGATGACATTGTCTTCTATACTAAGCTCGATTCTAGATATAATTTGGCAACTACAAAGTATGATTCTACATCAGTAAATGGCTTTGTATCAGCATTGACTTTTATTATCTCACTATTTCTCAAATGCTTGAAGCATTGATGAAGGGTGGATAGAATAACTCTATTTTCATGAAGCTATGATCTTTCTAGTAGCAAGTTGTAAGAAGTACTTGCATTAATGACATGAAATAGAGTATCTGCTTTCAATTCTCCAATACTAAGATCTAGGCAGATCATTCTAATAGCTCATTGGCCGTCCTAATTGAAACCTTAAATGGTCAAGTGGCTACTAGATAAATCCTTAACTATGTTCCCCAATTGTTTCATAATAGACTTTAGCATGATGTTAACTGTTGATCCCCTATTGATAAGCACACTATTAACTTTTTGATCTTGCATAAATCCCAAAGCAAAGAGTGGTTGGTTATGGGCTTTGATCCCAACAACAAATCTTCGTCTGTAAATACAATAACCACATAATAAGAAATAGAATGCTAGCTCTCCACTTCGCTAAATATCATAGGTAAAAAGTCTCATAGAGTAATAAGATCCTAATGATTTCTTCTCAATTTTCTTGGCTTAGCATGAGAAACTATCATGTCTCTCATTAACTTTGGTTAAGAGCACTTGGAGAGATGTTGTCTCTTTAAGAGTAATGGATGAAGTTGGTGAACCTGTTACCTTTGCCTCCACCAACGTATTACAAAAATCCACTCACCTTTATATTCAACTTTAGAAATAGAACTTGTATTCAACTTTTCTTTTTCATCAGTGAACAAAGTTTCAAGCAGCATTGGATCTATACTTCCAAATTGAAACATCCTCAATACCCTTATGAGCAAGGAAATAACATTCTTTAGGTTGCAAGCAAAATTTGTAACAACTACGATATTAGCAATATTTGCATCCACTGCATCTTTGGTTTCAAGGATGACTTTTCCATCTTTAGCTAATGCCATGATTTTCTCTTTAAGCACAAAATATTTCTCTATAGGATGGCTAATAACTCAATGATACTTATAGTATTTTGGGTCATTCACTTTTCCAACTTCATCAGGACATTTTGACTTAGGCAACTCAATCATCTCTCTTGCCAATAACTCATCAAAGATTTGCAAGACATTAGAGTTAAGGAATGGGTACTTCTTTTCTTGTAACGTTTTCAGAGTAGGTCGGCGTCTTTCAGTTGGAAAAAGTTGATTAGGGCTTTCTCCTTTGTTATTGCTTAGAAAAATTTTAACAGGAGTTGCTTTAATTGCCATAGACTCTTTCACAGTATTTTTTCTAGACTTTTCATTCATCTTTAAGTCTTTTCTACCTTTATTTAGATCATCAACCACAAAAGCAAGTTTATGATTTGCAATGCTCAACTCCATGTCATGAGCATGGGTGGCCAATTTCTCAAAATTTTTGTGGCTTGATTCATTTGAGGATATGAAAAAGTCCCTAATGCATCCCTTGAATGCATATCTCTATTACTGAAACTTCTGATAATCTATCCTTGCAACTCAAACTTAATGCACCCCAATAGTTGATATATTCAACAACCGGCTTATCTTTCCACTACTTTGCATTAGTAAGCTTGATTACACTCATAGTGCAATGGGTGTTATAGAAATGGTTCAAAAATTCCCTCTCCATCTCTAACCAAGTGTTAATAGACTTAAGCTCCAAATCAACATACCAATAAAATGTATTTCCCTTGAGTGATCTCACGGATTGCTTTACCAGGATGTCACCATCAATTCTTGCATTATTGCATGTTTCCATGAAATTGGCACTATATTATTTTGGATTACCTTTTCCATCAAACTATTAGAGCTTTGGTGGCTAGTAACCCATCAACATCCTTAATGCATCAATCACTTAGTGTATGGTTTTGAGCACTCGAGCGAATTATATGAAGGTCTACCATATTGGGCTATAACAATGCTAGTTATTATCTCCTAAAATTGTTGTATGGATAATGTAGCAATAGATGTCGTAGAGTGACTGAATTTCTGCACTAAGTCATGCTTGGGTGGTGCCTCATCCATTTGTTTCTCATTTCAAATGATTTGAGGAAGATGAATGATTCTGGCTAAACTCTTCAACATTAATTTGAGTTCTCTAACTTGTTGATTAATTAGGCAATCTAGAGGTCTTTGTCTTCCATAATCTTCTAAAAATCAGCTATGGCTTGATCTATATGTGCAATTTGTTCATTCACTGTAGCTGTTCAATTACCATTGCAGGCAGTGCGGCAAAAATAGATGATTTAAACTTATTCTCCGTAGAACTTGTTGAGTTCAAGCCATCTGATGGAGTACTATCAACAATCTTGCCCTCAATAGAGGATTGACCAGTCATAGCAATAATATTCATAGCATCTATCTAATTTATAATAGTGGCTTGATTTTTCTTAGGTGTCAAGGAAAGTTTGGAAATGACAACTAGAACTTTGATGTATAAGAAAGTGATGAGAGGTAGAGATTGTCCTACTAAGCGTGCCAGAAATTTGTTCACACAAATTTTGAGTCTACAAAAAGAATTACAAAATAAGAAAAAAAAAGAGGACAAATTCAATATTTGTTAAAAATAAAAAGTGGTTATAATATTTGAGAAATATCTCCGCAATTGAAGACTAATTCCTCTTATGCTTCTCCTTCAGATTTGATTTAAGGGCTTGATGCTTGTTCTTGAATCGGATGCGTAATCCCCTTCTAGACTTGTGGATAAAATTACGAACCACCTTGAAATCAAGTATTGGGTTTGATATCATGGTAGTCAAACTTTAATGCTTTTGAAGAAGATGTAAAACCCTTGTGATTGTAGCACTTCTTCATGGCAAGGGCTCAGACTTGAAAACTTGATACTTGAATTTCTTGATCTCCATGGTATGTCTCCCAATACCCCATTTTATAGGCACAAGATTACAATTTTTTGACTTGGAGCTTGAATCTTTCCTTGGGCTTGAGTACCATTTGAGATTAGCTTAATTTACTAATGAGCCACATTTAAACATATTTTGGCCCAATTAGTTAATCCAAAATAAATAAAAATTTTATAATTCATTTTGGATTAACCCATTATGTAAAGCCTAGATTTGTTATGGACTTCAATTTGAGACCAAAATCAATAGCCAATTTAGTTGGGTTATCGAATGGTAATTTATCTGAATAAATTTTAATGTTAACAATGTATTAATTTAAATCTTAAAAACTAAATATTATTTTATAATAATTTACATAATATATAAAATATGTTATTTGATAATCTTAGAATGATAAAGAAAATCCCTTAACAAAAGTAAACAAACTTAACATATTGACACATAATTATTTTAAATCCTCAAGTGTTATAAAAATTATTTCTATGGTCTTTACATTATTAACAAGATCATACTAAAGATTTCTTGTATTTTTAAAAAAAAAAGAAATAATTTGCTTAAATATCATATAAAATTGATTGTTTATTACCTTTTTTTGTAAATATTTTTTTAAAATTTTAACAATTTTTATGAGAGGTTGATATTTTATTTTAAACTAAATATTGAAAAATTACTTATTATTTCGTTTATGTACATAATATATGTTAATTGATAATTTCAAAATAATAAATTAACTACAAGTATAAATAAAAATAAATACATTTTACTTATCAAAGTTATATGGATATTTAAAGATATTTTAACTTATAAAAATTGTATGTTACAAACTACTTATTGAATTAATTGTTAAATATTTAATAACCTAATATAAGCTATTTTCAGGGATAAAGTACAAAGAAATTATATATTAATTCTAACAAAAAATATTTAAAATTTTAAATTCTTATATGTCGTGAAAATTGCAATTATAACTTCCACATTATTAAAAAATCATATAAAAACGTTTTATATTAGAAAAGAAACTATTTGCATATTTATCATATCAAAATATGTATGCATAAATAAATATATATATATATATATATATGTCTAACTTAAAAGGCGTATTTAGTAAACTATTAAGCACTATTTTTATTTTCTTTATTCTTTTATTTATTTATTTAAACTTTATCATTTAATAAAATTTTGTATAATTTATGAATTTAGAGTGAGCAATTCAATACTCTACAACTTATTTTAGTATAAATTATCTTCAAACATAATATTTTTAATTGAAATATTCATATTATTTTTTATTTAATTAGTAATAGATTTTCTTTTAATAAATTCTAAAAATAAATACAATTCATGTTTTAGTCACATAAATTAAAATAAATATTATTATAAAATAAATTATTTCAACCATATAATTATTTTAAGTACGTTGCATCAGGCACACACTAGTATAATAGTATAGATAAATAAATAGATTAAAGATGAACTAAAAATGATTTGGTTCAGGGGCATCTTATTTAAAAATACCCAAACCTACTTTCAATTCATGATTCAGTCTCCACCCATCCATTTTATAGTTTTAACTTCCTACTTCAATTTTCAATTTAGAGCTTACTCCCCACTCACTTGATTTCACCAAAATGCCCCCATAAGTCTTATTTTCTTCTTCTTTTTTTTCTTCTAAGGTTTAGTTTGCATACAAATACTTTCTCTCTCTATTCACAAACTCAAATTCTCTCCACTATTCCCTCCTCACGACGTCTCTCTCCTATTGATACACTAAAGCAGTTTCTTTCTTCTTCCTTTTTTTTATTTTTATTTTTACGCCCTTAACAACATGTTTCTTGATTAGTCTTGTAGTAGGCCTTTACTATTTCTTATGGTGGAAAAAGAGAACAACCTATACAAGCAATAGAGAAATTGAAGGTTCATCTTCTCTCTTCTATTAGAAAAGTTTCAATTGTTTTAGCAATGCCAACAATAGTACTCCAAACCTCTTTTACTTAGTGAGAAAGTAATAACCAATACACAAATAGAATTTGGAGATGGATTCAAGCAAAGATTTGGGGTAGAAGGGGTATATTAAAAATGGGTGAAAATAGAACTGATGAGAGTAGTTCAACCTTCATGGGCCACCAAGATTTCTTTTTACAATTAAAGAGAAAAGCAAATAGGAGTTGGAGTCTAAAGGAGAGAAATTAAGAAGCAACAGAAGAGGGTCAAGAATAGAAATTAAGAAGCAATAGAATAGGGTCAAGAACAACCATTTTATTGCACATGTATAATTGTACACAATACATGGAGATATTGTACTATTCTTTTAGTATATAAAATAGTCATGAATTACTATTATTTTTCAGCCATAGGGTAGATTTATACTTAGAGTCATTTATACTATACTGTAAATTAGAAAAATTATACGTCATTTCAAATGACCAAACTTCATTTATGCATATACATACTTGATAATAGGAACAAAGTACTTCATTTTAAGAAATTAATACTGCAATAGAGTATTTTTATACTCACTAGTCATATAGCCTAATTTATCTCAAATTATTAGTGAAAGCAAGATATAAGACTATCTAAATCAATGAAATCGTATTTTCTTAAAGTAATGATATGGATACACATCATTCAAGTAGTTAGGATAACCCAATTTTGGTATTTATATACTTTAGAACTGCATTTATGTACTGAATTCGCCCTATTTGTGTAATTCTTTTGCGTGTTTATGTACTTCCTTTTTCAAAGGCCGAGTTTAGACTCAATTCGATGCTTGAAACAACATATAAAACACACTAATATAATAAAATCATCTTTTCTTTAAATAATGCTTGCGATAGTACGTGTTGAAATGGTTGGGAATACGAACACCCACATCCAACCACTTGTGCCCTCGTTCATACTACTATAAACTACTGATGCATGAACCAAATAAATCTTTCCAACACCACCATCAAAAACCACTAAACCTACCATGACTATACAAGTTCTAAGACTAATACTTCATGGTCTTATGATCATGCAATTACCAGATTAGGTTGAATAAAATTTGGTCCCTTATGTGCTAAGAATGATATTGAGAAATCTTCAAAAACGTACCTACTTTTGACAATTATGTACTTTGCAGCTGCATTCATATACTGAGTTTTCCCTATTTATGTACTTATTTTGTGCAATTTTATACTTGCTTAATCTCAATTCGGTGCTTGGAACAACATTTAAGACATTCTAATATAATAAAATCATCTTTACTTTAAATAAAGCTCATGATAGCACATGTTGAAATAGTTGGGAACACAAACACCAACATCCTACCACTTGTTCTCTCATTCATATTAGTATAAATCATTGATACATGAGCCAAATGAATCCTCCAAACACCACCATAAAAAATCACTAAACCTATCCTGACTATATGAGTTCGAGGACTAATATGTCATGGTCTTATGATCATGCAATGGAACTCGGTCCCTTATGTACTAAGAATAATACTACAAATCCACAAAAAATACCTAGTTTTGGTGATTATGTACTTCGAAACTATGTTTATATATTGAATTTTCTCTATTTATGTACTTATTTTGTGTGACTTTGTATTTGCTTTCCCAAAAGCCTAGTTTAACCCCAATTCAATGCTTGGAACAACACATAAGATATTTTAATACAATAAAATCAACTTTTCTTCAAATAATGCTCATGATAACACATTTTGAAATGATTGGGAACATAAACACCATATTCAACCGCTTGTGCTCTCATTCATACTAGTATAAATCATTAATGCATGAGCCAAATGAATCCTCCTAACACCACCATTGGAAACTACTAAACCTATCCTGAGTATATGAGTCATAGGACTAATATATCTTGGCCTTATGATCCTGTAATGATCATATTAGGCTAAATTGAACTCAATCCCTTATTTGCTAAGAATGATACTATAAATCTGCAAAAAATACCTAGTTTTGGTGATTATGTAATTCAAAACTATATTTATGTAATGAGTTTTTCCTATTTATGTACTTATTTTATGTGATTCTATACTTGCTTTCCCATAAGCCTAGTTTAACCCCAATTTGATGCTTGAAACAATACATAAAACACTCTAATACAATAAAATTATCTTTTCTTCAAATAATGCTCATAATAGCACATGTTGAAATGGTTGGGAACACAAACACCAACATCCAACCACTTGTGCTCTTGTTCATATTAGTATAAATCATTAATGCATGAGCCAAGTGAATCCTCTCGACACCACCATCGAAAACTACTGAACCTATCATGATTGTATAAGTCCTAGGACTAATATGTCATGATCTTATGATCATGCAATGGCCAGATTAAACGGAATTGGACTCAATCTCTTATGTGCTCATAATGATACTACAAATCCACAAAAAAGTACCTAGTTTTCGCGATTATATACTTCTCAAATGCGTTTATGTATTAAGTTTTACCTATTTATGTGATTTTGTACTTGCTTTCCCAAAAGTTGAGTTTAACCTCAATTGATGCTTAAAACAACATATAAGACACTCCAATACAATAAAATCATTTTTTTCTCAAACAATGCTCATGATAGCACCTGTTGAAATAGTTGAGAACACAAACACTAACATTTAACCACTTGTGCTCTTATTCATACTAGTATAAATCATTGATGCGTGAGCCAAATATATCCTCAACATCACCATCTAAAACAACTAAATCTATCATGACTATATGAGTTCTAGAACTAATATGTGCGTCATTATCTTATAATCATGCAATGGCCAGATTAGACCAAATTGAACTCGATCCTTTATGTATTAAGAATGATACTAGAAATTCGCAAAAAAAGTACCTAGTGTTGGTGATTATGTACTTCAGAACTACTTTTATGTACTGAGTTTTTCCCATTTATGTACTTATTTTGCATGATTTTGTACTTACTTTTTCAAAAGCCGAGTTTAACCTCAATTCGATACTTGAAAAAACACATAAGACACTCTAATACAATAAAATCATTTTTTCTTCAAATAATACTCGTGGTAGTACATGTTGAAATGGTTAGGAACACAAACACCCACATCTAACCACTTATGCTTTCATTCATACTAGTATAAACCATTGATGCATAAGCTAAATGAATCCTCAAGATACCACCATCAAAAACCACTGAACCTATCATTATGACTATATGAGTCCTAAGACTAAAACATCATGATCTTATCATCATGCAATGGTTAGATTATGTTGAATTGAACTCAGTCCTTTAAATGTTGAGAATGATACTAAAAATTCGCAAAAAAATACCTAGTTTTGGCAATTATGTACCTTGAAACTGCTTTTATGCATGACGTTTTTCCTATTTATGTACTTATTTTGTGTAATTTTGTACTTGCTTTCTCAAAGACCGAGTTTAATTTCAATTTGATGTTTGGAACAACACATAAGGCACTATAATACAATAAAATAATCTTTTCTTCAAATAATGCTCATGATAGCATGTGTTTAATGGTTTGGAACACAAACACCAACATCCAACTACTTGTACTCTCATTCATACTGGAAATCTATAAGAGAATGTACCTATTTTTGACAATTATGTACTTTGGAATTGTATTTATGTACAGAACTATCACTAATTGTGTACTTATTTTGAGCTAACTTGTAACACATATATTTACCAGTATCTATACATAAATAAAATTTCAAATTATACTATAAATTGTAAACATCATCTATTATGATCATCCAAATAAACAAATTATAAATGTTATCCAGCAAATATGTAGAAATATGGAAACAATCATCTCAATATCTACATATAAAAAGTACATTTATCCAAATAATAACTGTCCAAATATCATCACTGAGCCATGGAATAAATTAAATCATGCTCATTAGCCAGAATTTTTGTAGCAATATGTGTTCTATGAGTATCTATAGAACAATTATTTGCATATACCCAAAAATCCTTGGTGTTTTTTGCACAACACTTTTCCAAAAAATATACATAAACTCCACAATTCATATCCCCATTTTTTGCACAACAATCTACCCAAGCGAGTCAGAAGCTCATCTGACTATCTAGCTTCTTCATAACATTTTTAAAGTACCTAGAAGAGCATTGAGAATATAACTCAAAGTCTTTGTTACCTTCGGTAGTTAGTTCAAAAATAAGAAAGGGAAGGAAGAAGACTAGTTGTTGTGGCACTAGTGGGAAGAAGGTGAAGACAATGTCATTTGAGAGAGTGAGAATTGGTTTTGAAGATGAAGGGGAGATGAAGAAAAAATGTGAACGAGGTGAGTTATTATGAATAAATGTGTTTGTGAATGGTTGAGTGGAGTGTGTTTTGGTATTTTTAATTTAAATGGGTTTGTTTCTATCTTTATAATTCAACTTATTAATGGACTAAAAAAAAAGAAAAACCTTTGATTGGGAAATGAAGACAAACGAAATTCAAATTGGGATTGATTCTTTAATTAAAAATAGCTTTGGCTACTTTTTCCCAAGTAATCATTGGTTCAATCAAATAAATTATTATGAAAATCTGGGAATCTTAAATGGAATAAATAAGTAAATCAAATTTAACAATGAACCACCATTGAAAAAAATTATTTAATTTAAATAAGAAATTTAAAATTCCAAAAATTTGAAAATTTGATAAAAATTACATATATGTTGTCAAAACAACATCCCTCTTAGAGATTACACGACGGATAAATAGTATAGGTTAGAGATAAATAAATAATATAATATAATATTTTGATTTAAAAAATAATTTAAGAAATTTATAAACTTTTAGATAGAATAAATAAGTGTATGGCTGTCAATGGAGCAGATTTTAATCCGAATTCAATTAGAATTCGATCCGATTATTTAGGATCTTTAACCGATAAAAGATTCAATTAATGTGATCCAATTAAAAAAATTCAAAATCCAAAATAAATGAAGCGAATATGGATATTACTCGATCTGATCCATTAATAATCATAATCTGAATATATTTAATATTATACATATATATACACATAGTTCTATAGTTATGCCAAAGTATATATTTGGATGAAAGAAGTAATGAACTCTTATGCAATATATGAAATCATGTGTTTTTCATACAAATTGTTAGATTTCGAGCTTATTTACATCATAATTATATCAATAATTTTTTAATTTTTATAACAAAAATTATGTGAGAAGAATAATAAGTAATAATCGAAAGCCATAATATAGTAAGAATGCAATGCAAATCTCGATTTGATTAGAACAAAATTCTTTTTTATAGAGCTTTGAATTTATAGTTAATTGATTAAGAATCATATATAACTATGTATTTATAATATCAAATAAGTACTATTATTAGCAAGTGAACCTAAAATGTAATGATCTGATAAATAATTGTGATTGAGTTAAATTCTATTGTTGCTTTTAAGTGATCAATAGACTTGAAAATTTATTCATTAATTTATTGTATATTTTTTTTTAAGAATGAACGGTTTGAATTTGGACTCTACTAAATTTTTAGAAAAATAATAAATACATGATGATTTTTGAAATATTTGGATTTGAGTTTTTTTAGATATCCGAAGGATGTCCGACTTTTATTTAAATCCGAACATGATTATACCAACTACAAATCTGATGGATCTTGGATCGAATTTAGATCTAGCTTATTACTTCCGAATTCGGACTTGGATATAACACAATTCGATTAGAATCTAACCCATTGACAGCCTTAAATAAGTGTAACTTATCAAATTTAATAAATAATAATCAATATAAAATTTAATTAAAAAATTTTAAATTTTAAGAATTTGACATTTGGTAAAAAGCACTCTTATGTATGATAAATAGATAAACACTATTGATAATGGTTAAAGTTTTTTCAAATAGAAACAAAAATTACATATTTTTGGGAGAAGCTATGGCCCTGGTTGTGAACTGGAGCATTTTGCCAAATTTTTTATATTTGGGAAATGAGATTTGGAAATGTAATAATTGTTTATTTATATTTTGAGTGATAAGTAGAGAATGATTTGGGAGAAAATTATTTATTTATTTTTATTTTAGAAGAAGATAAGATATCATATCAATAACTTTTTATTAGGTTGGTAAGGTAAAATGAGTATTTTAAAATTATTTATATATGTGTATATATAGATTGAATGAGTGATAATATATATTTGTAAAAATGATATAATGATTTAAATTTTGGGTAATAATTTGGGAATGTAAATAATAAAAATATTTTGAAAAATAAATTTTGTATTTTGATAATAAAATTAGAGAATGTATAATGTTTGTTCTGTGAGTTAAAAAATAAATAGGGAGTATGCAACACACAAGGCCTATTATTCTCGCAGGAATACGAAACATAGACGAATTCACGTCTTTCTTCTTATGACCCAAAGCCGGATCATCTGAATACCCTCTGCAGCCAATCACAACAGGCAAGACTCCGGCAACGGTGCCGGCAATCGGTTCTTTGAGTCCACCACCGACAGGTAATTGTTTTCTCTTTTCATCTCTCTTTCAAATCTTGTTTTCAGTTTTCATTATTTTGAGTTTTACATTGAATTTAAGCCAAAAAAAACTTATATCCTGACTTTATTTTTGTATAAAGTTGTGATTTTGAATTTAAAATTTTCATCTGCGTGCTTCAGAATGTGATTTTGAAGAAACCTTTTGAGATTATAAATACCATAGGTAAATAAAATTTACACCGTTCTGCCTCTTTTTCCCTCCATAGAATTTAACCTTAGTTTACAGCCTCAAGCCTATGGCGAACTCAAGGCTTTATCCCACGGCCAAACACTCGAAATCCATGTGATTAGACTGGCAATCAGGTTGATAATCATAGTACCACAGAGACAAGCATGTGCCTGAAACTCTACTTAGTAATAGAGCGCACATGCAAACTGCTTGATGAAATTCCTGATCTATTTGTCTGTCGCACTTGCTGGGTTTTGGCAGGTGGGTGTTATGAAATAAGCTTTGAGAATCTTTGAAGAATTTAGTGTGTTGCCTGCCTTTAGAAATGTCGTAGATGGTGGGCAAGTGCATTGTTTTGGTGATTAAGATTACTGTAGAAATGGATGTTTATACAGCAACAATGCATATGGAGATGTATTTGAATTTGTGGAAATGGCAGACATTCAACCGTTAAAGGTTGACCAATTATTAAATGTCAACTGCAATTAAACGAAGATGCTAGTTAAGTTGATTATCACTAATTAAAAACAAAAGCTTGGTTGTGTGCAACAAAGGCTGAATGCCAAAGTTGACATGTGCGAAGTTAGCATAACTGTATAAGTCGCCTTTTCCCTTCACCTAATCTGTGTGCCTTGTTGTGAACTATGTCTTTATCGCAGTTGTCTAATTGGCATAGGTTGCTACTTTAGATTTAGTTTTACTTTGATTGATACTGTTGCAATATAGTTGGATTGTTCTATTACATGTTTCTTTTAGACTAAGTATCTCGAGTATACAGAAGACCAATGCTTATGTCTAGCATGCTAACCAGGGCATCTGCTTCTATTTTTGCGGATAATCAGAATCATATGGCAAGTTAGATGTTAAATGAGCTCTTAAGTTGAATTTCATAGATCAACATAAGGTGTCATCTTGGTTGTTTGGTGTATTTAGTAATATTTGAAACTTGTGAATTGTTTCCTGTTTTTACTGATGTGTTGAATTGAGAACACTGGATTTGTGCATAAATTACATTAAACTTCAGTGAAACAAAAAAAATTCACTTGTAATAAGAAGTTTCCTTGTACAATGCTTTTCCAAATTGAATTTAATCTGTTTAGTAACATTACTTTTTTTTTCTTTATGAACTTTATGAATAATAATATAATGAAAAGAAAGACATGACGGTTCTGGCTACTGGTTAAGGAAGAAGTTTTTTGAATGATGACTTCAAAGAGTTGGACTCACTAACAATTAAGTCTGTCCAATCAATGCAGTGGAAAAACTTTTTACATTCTTCCAGAACTTCTGTACGGATAAACAATTACTCAAGTCTTTGTTGCTTGCTAGTTTTTTTAGGTAAAAAGTAAATCAAGGTAGTTGCCATGTGGAAATTTAGTTATTGGCTTATTAATATCTGGAATTGTTTTTAGATCAAATTAAATTTTTAAAGTGATAACAGAAAACAGTGTTTATTGTCTACTCTTGTTTTAGTTGTTTCATTTTTCATATGCCAGTTAGAGTGCATGTCTCTGCATTTTATATCTCCTTATGGATTGTGTGTGTTGATTCAGATATCAGTGAAAAAATATGCATACTTAATAGTACAATTAATTTCTATTTCTTTAGTCATACGACTCATACTGATTTGCTCTTTGCAGTTCTGAACTTTTTTGTCTCATGCTTATTTTCCCAGACCGTATTTATAGGGTTAGTTGTCCACTTTGCTTTTGCAATATTTCATGGTCCATTTGATACAGTCTTTACTGGTAAAGTTTGGCAAAGGAACAAGAATAGTTGTTGGGGGTGGTGGTGGTGCAATAGGGATGAGAAGAGTAGGGTGGGTGGTGTGGGATTGGGAGGATGGGAAACCAGGCAAAAATTTCTAATTCTTGAGTAATTCTAGACAGAAAAACTATCCAACCAATGATAGTGTTTAAGCAATTCCAAATTAATTTTGTTATGAAATAAAAAATTAGAATGCAATTTCTTGAATTATAATTGCCATTCATTTTCAATTCTAAGCAACCAAATGGTATGCCACAGATTTCATGAACCCCCAAGATAATCAAATTCTACTCTAGAAGAGAGACCCACTGTTATCTTTACGTGCATATGGTTGAAAAAGAATTATTAGACTTAATGGAGCCGGCAGAGGTAATGGATTCCCGGAAAGATAAGGTTCGGGTAAAGAGGAAAACCTTAGAGGCAGTGCTCCAGCAATGTCAGTTGGCCCTCCAACAGCTTGCCTCTGGCTGCGAAGATGACAATGACGATCAAGACAATGTCGGTGGTGAACCTGATGTTCCCCAAGACTCTGGCGAGACCTTGTCTGCCCCCACCAGTTGTGATGCTGATGGAGCTGAGGTGAGGGTTATATGGTTTTTTTGGCAACATTTATGCATTGTCTGAGAATTTATGTATGCTTTGGTATATGTGTGGGGAATATTGTTCATTTATTTGTTTTTTTCCTATTTGCTAACGTGTGAATCCATGTGTTTTGCTTTAAGGGGATAGGATTAAAGGAATTAGCCATATTAGTCCCATAAAATCATACATCAAGTGGATTCTCTATCTAGCTAACTGATGCTCTAAATTTGCAGTTATGATCTCACGAAGTATTGACCACTTTAATGATAATTCTTGTAATTTCTTTTCCCAGTGGTAAGGAATTAGAAGAGTTCAGGCAGATCACACCTTCTAAATCTAATTTGCTTTGTCTGCTGCAGTTTTATGACCTCTTGAAATCTAGAGTTGAATGTGCTGATTTCCTCAAGAAACTGGAAATTGCCCAGGCATCTCTTCATGAAAACATAGCTGGTATGACTTCCAAATTACTGGAAACTTTAGAAATTATTAATACGCCACTCTTCTTGAAGAAAAGAAGAAAAGCATAGGGAGGGAAGCACTTTTCTCTAATGCATGGAAATTCCAAAGTTAGTTAGATTTCCATAATGATTTCCAAAATTAGTTGGATTTCTCCAATGATTTCCATTATGGAATGTTCATTTATTATTTAGATCTCCAAAATTACACATTATTTTTGTCCATTTCATTTCTGGCTGCAATAGATACAATATGATACTTTGTATTATGTATCGATAGAAGTAAACACTAACATTACTAGTGGTTTAAGAAATGGTTGAAAAGCTGCTCTTCCTTCTCTTAACAAATATAGCTGTTACTGTCACCTTTGTTTTTAACCAAGGTGCAGAGGAAGGCAGTTCCTGGGACATGGTCAGCGAAAATGACCTATGGGAAGGTGGAAATGTTGAGTTAGACCCAGAAGATTATGTTTTAGTTGGGCAAGAAGATATAGTGGATGGCATAGCGTCCTTCATGGCAGCATATCTGTTATCCCTTAAACAAACTAAGGTGATGATAATTCTTCTTGTTGCTTTTCTTTGAGAGCTTGGTAAATATGTGTTAAAGCCTGTTTTCATTAATATTTGGTGTCGTTCATATCATTGCAGCCAAACAAAATCTGTGTGATATGTGTCCTAAATTGTTTGATATCTGTACTATGGTCCTTATCCAAAATTATTGATCAAGAAGTATTTAGCTTCCAACATAATAAATGTGTTAAATCCTTTCCTTCGGGCCTTTGATTTTAGTTGCTTCACCTATGAGAACGGAAATCCTATTCCAAAAATACTTGTGCACTCATGGCATTGACATGGTCTATGGAATATCATGTTTTACATGTTAAATTTTCAAGTGAAATAATCAGTTGGACCATCAGGGATAGTAGAAAATAGGATCTAGACATATATATCCTATTATGAATAACTAACAGATTCTGAGATAATAAATAATTAGTCATCCATTATTAAATACATTTGTCATGACTGTCATATCAACTTCATATATAATTTATGTAATAGACCTTATGATCAATGTGGAAGTTCTACACATTAAATTTTCAAGTGAAACAATCAGTTAGACCATCAGGGA
>JACGDI010005424.1:245849-277829 GCA_014898725.1 Jacaranda copaia | reverse complement strand
AAAAAAAAAAAAAAAAAGGAAGAAGAAACCTGGTTCGATATAATGAGCAATATAGTACCCGAACATTTAGATCGCCCTGCCTTGTTCAGTTAAAACACAACCGAAAGGAACTCCAAAAGTTCAACATGATTAAGATAGCAAATGGCAGAGAAGGTGATAGCTAGTAAATTCTATAATTATATCTCTTATACATTTGTTTGGATGGAGGGTTCTTTTGACATATTTAATGGGTGTGATGAATTGCACCAATTGAAATGAACTCATATGTAAACAAGTACTCCTGCTGCAGTGATGCAGGTGAATAAGGGATCAAATAAAAGCAAACATGAAGGATTGGTTTCTAGAGCAATGAAATTTCCATAAGAGAACTTTTGGCACAGAACACTCTTTGGCTCCTTTATATGGTTTTCTTATTAATTTAAGTGCAGTGGTTTCTCAGGAATGTTATAATTGCATGATGTTTTTCTATTGAGTTTTGTTCATCTCTTGTAAGTCTGAGGTTGAGTCTTTGGAAGATTAGCCCATCTTTTCCTACTAAAAGTATAATTCCTAGTTGGTGTAGGGTCATTTTGAGGCCTATATGCAGGCATGTGATATTCTAGATTTTGATAGCGATCAATTAATTGAGTTTTCAAAGAGCTTCATGCTGCTTTTCTGATTGTCTAATACAATCCATCCTTCAGGGTCATGTCCGAATGATCATTAGAGTGATCTCTAGATTCTCTCTTTCTTGCTTGCTTGTTTGTTTTTTCGCTTTATTTTATTTGAAGTTACTATTTACCAGTCCATTCAATTTGACAGCTTGCCTGGTTATTCAAAACCTTTAAAATAATAAAATCCATGTTCTGTATAACTTATAATATTATTTCATAGGCTAGCATACTTCTAACATCGAGATTGAGCCTTCAAATCTTTTATTCCACCTCCATTTGAACTGGTTCTGCATCAAGCACCTTCTTTGCAGTAGAACAAAGTATTGATACCTGGCACAGCAACAAAATGTGCTGGGCCAACTCTTTGTAAGCATGGGGCTTAATTACAGAAGTGGCTTTCTTTTCAGTGCAAATGATGGACGAAACCATGTTTGTGGTTTCATAAATACTTGAATGTGAAGGTTGCTAAAATTACTGGACTATTTTGTGAACTGCACATGACATATCCAAAGATTTGGAGATTCTTGCTCTGATTTGCCGCAAGGTCTTTTTTGAATATGATGCTTGACTGTCAGCCTACACTGTTATATTTTAATATTATACAGAACAAGATAAACTGTGTTCTTGTCATATCAACTCATAGCTCCATACCTAATACAATTTTTGGGAAAGATGGTTTTAATGTAGATTGCTTTGCCAATGATGGTTAATGGTATTCAAGGTTTGAAAGACTCCCTCAACCAGAATAAGAAGTAAAAATGTCGTGCAATAACTTTGAAAGGCCAACCAACCTTAACTCTGTGAACTTATTAGATTCTCAGTAACAAATCTAATAGCTCTCTTATATGAAATGTGGGGACATATACAATTTTACATAATTCCTGAAGTGCAAAAATAAATCCTTAATCATAGTCACCACTCTTCCCATGCGTGTAACTAATTATCTACTAATGAAAGAAAAGAACATAAGCTACTTGGATATATCCTTTATTTTCTTTTCATTGAGAAATTTTTTGATTTGTTTGCAGGATTTGACGCCAAACCAACTTCAAGCAGGTGAGTCCACAGTTTTTCTGTTTTTGCAGCCATGTTTTACAATGTTTTATCATATTCTGTAGATCGAACAGAAGGAGAATTGCATTAGTTTCCTGTGAAATCTAAACTATTTGTTGATTTCTGACTGATGACCTTCACTAGGTGTTGTAATCTCTGATACAACATAAGGATCTAAATTTATTCTAAACTTTGTGGCAGCTCTCAGCAAGACATTCTCTGTAAAAAAGAAAAAAGGTAAGCTTCGGAAGGCATGGGATGGAAGCAAAGTAATCTACAATGTAGCATCCTGGGGAGCTACAGCCATTGGGTGAGCTATCTTAAACAAATTCATGCATTATGGCAAGTTTGTTTTGCTACATTTTGGTAAAATATTATGTTAAATGTGGATTATTGCCTTGTTTTTTGCTGTTGTTTTAGGAAACCCTTGATTCTCCTCTATGGGGGAGATCAGTCAAGGTTAAGCAACAGGTTGAAATTGTTAACATCAGAGTTTGAGATTAACCTTATTAAAAATTTTGTTGGACAAGGTTATTTTGTGATCATGTATTTCAGATTACTTTTGCTATTTGAATATCAGTGTTTCTTATATTTCACATGATTGTTGAAGCTTCTAAACTTTTATCTGTGATTTCCATCCAGGATAAAAAGTTTATATATGCTGTGATAAAGCGAGCCCTTTGGGGCAGCAGTCACTAGCTTCTGCATTGTTTCCTTCTTTCTCGTCCCCTATGATATTGCTCTCAAAAGCTTGTGGTGATATGTTTTCTTTTCTTTGTATGGCATGATTCCTAGATGTTCTCCTCTTGGCTCATTATCTAATTAGCATGCTTAGCCTGGCTAAACCAAGACCAGTTGCTACTACCCTTGTAAGATTTTAGTATTCCTAGAAAAGCGAGTAAGCCTGCCAGTAGCTGGCTATGCATTTAAAACAAAATTAAAAAACATAGAAAGTGTTTGTATTTAAGTCTTCTAAGAAATCCTTTATGATTCCCATTTAATTGGAGGTCTTTATTGTTGTGGTGTATTAGTCTCTTTAACAATGTCCTCTAGGCATTCAAGATGCTGTGCAATATTATGATTATTTGACATGGGATCAGTCTTAACATCTTTTAGTGATGCCATTGTATAGTATCACTGTGATTTTGTTGCTGTGTTGAACAGAATTTATCAAAATCCAGCCCTTTTTAGAGCTGCCTCTACAGCATTCTGGACTTCATGCCATGTTATCTCAAAGCTTTTCTAAGTGGCATCAGTGACTTAGGAAGGGCTGGGTGATTGGATTTGACTATTGCGACTGTTCTGGGGGCCAAACTATGTGCTGTTTATAACGTTATGTAACATATTACAATTGTTTGCCCGACGTCATCAACTGGTTTAAAAGTTTTTTGATCCTGTAAATATTTTTCAGCAGATTGTACATGCTCTTAAGCTAATCGATGATACTGTTTAAGTGTATTGCTTGCAGAATTTCCATTCGATCAATCATTCTGTTTAGCTGTGAGCATAGTTGCAAAGTGGTTGAAGGCATACTAACCTAGGATTTGATTAGCATCACAGACATGTGATACATCTTCTAAATTCTGGACTTTGTGCGTGAGATGGGGAAAGTTATTTTGACTTAGCAACTCAGTAGCCTCCTTGCCGTTGCCAGGAAGTCCTACCTCTTTATTTGAATCCTAGACAATTTGGGTAAAACGGAGAAGAAATAGAAGGGGACTAAGAAGGAAATAAAAAAGAAAAACAAAAAAAAAAATGATGATTAAGGGTATCTAAGAGAATATAGTTTTATTTAAATATTCAATTGAAAATCATTATATCTTGAACGCACGCACTAAGTAGGATGTTCTCTTTTTCTCCATACTTTATGAGCTCATATACTTGGTGTGTTAGAATTAGGCATAATATATATGACTAGGATAAATAGTGAATTGTTATGTATTTTATTTAATATTTATTTGAATATTTTAAATAATTTAATATTCAACTTTGATTGTTTGTTTGGTATTATTATTTTATTTAATAAATTATAATTTATTTTTAACTTAGGTTGAAAAATATATTACACCTTAAAGTCTTGATACGCAAGTTAAGTTTGGCCTTAGATACATATCGAACTCTAATTATGTCAAGGGTTTTTAAAAATAAATCAAATATTAAAATTGAGTTGGATTATGCATTTATCATACAATATCAAAGCAAACAAATGAGGTTTATGAGGAAACATATTGATTGTAATTATGAAATATTATCAACTCTTATCGGTATCAACAAAATTAACTCTATCCTAATCTTTAGGTTTCAGGGGTGACATTAAATCAGTCAAAGTTCAAGGAGCAACACGGAAAGAGTAAAAGGACGTGGGATATCTGAAAATTATTCAATTCATTAAACTAGATAGGATCACAAATGAAAATTAGGGTGGTCAATAAACCGAAGGGGAATAGCAGCATAAATACTGATGGGGTTGGCCCAAGAAATATCAAACTAGCTTAAGAAATATGAAGTTGGTCTCAGACATAGTAAGTTGGTGGAAGTGTTACCCAAAAAATGTTTAGAAATTACTCGAAGTAACCTTATTAAATGGGTGATCTATGCATTCTTGAGATGGGTAGAACTTCGGGCGCTCGACTCAATCCAAGACATTTTGGACTGTCCATCTCTCTTGGAAAGAATTGTCCAGAATTTGTCCGGTCATTTGTTCATATTTGGTAGTCACATAAGTATAAATATCCCTTTTATTCTATTTGAAAGGTATGCGCATGTTAAATACTCATATTTTCTCTTATTGTTTTCTTCACATCTTCACCTCTAGTATATTAATTTGGTGTCAAATGGTTTTCACTTGTTAATGCCAAGGGCATTTGGAAGACCTGTGTTGAATGACCTCGAGCTGGAAGGATCACTCTCGAACGTAAGGGTGGCAATTTTCGACACGACACAAACCAATACGAAATTATTGGGTTTGGGTTAGGGGTTATTGGATTGGGTTAATATTGGGTTGACCTCATAAACAACACGAAAATTATGGGTTGGTTCAGGTTGGATTTTGGGTTACTCGACAAAAACTAGATAACACAACAATGACCCTATATTATTTTGCATTTTAAGTAATGACTTGTTATTTTTAAATAATTTAACTCTAGATTGATGATTATTATTTACCACGTAAATCTGGACTATTTGATGATGTTGGAATAATTATTAATCATTGAATGGGACAAACTATACTCTTTTGCTGGAATTCAACTTCATTGTTAAAATTAAGTTATGCAAAAATTTTGGTTTAACATAGAAATTTGTATATTATTGATGTAGAAATTAATGATCTAATTATCAAATTGCTTTATGGTATAAAAATTACGCTGCTAAAGTATAATATAGACTTTTTTTAAATTTTTTATATAAGTTAACTTTTCTCAAAATCTTGGTATAAATTTATTATTTTATTAACATTTTAGTTCAACAAAAAATGTGTAGGTTTTTTAGATAAATTATTAATGAAAAATAATCATATGCTGAAACAGGTTGGATTTGGGTCGACACGAAAACTTTCAAGTTGGGTTCGGGTTGAACAAAATTTTGTGATATTCCTACCTCAACCTAACATGAAACAACCCAACACGACATGATTGCCACTCCTACCTAAACCTATATCATTTGGTACCATCTATGGAAAACTTTGCTTCAAGTCTTTGAACCTATTTATCACCTCACATTGTGGAAACAATCTAGAAGAGCAACAGAGTACTCAAGGGATAGCATCGTCAAACATGGCGACCTTGCCGACATAGCCATCGATGACCTCTTCCATCCCCGTGGTGAGCTTGAACAACAATCTCATACAAATGTCTCCAGTTAACCTTAAGAAGATGATGAAAGAGTAGGGAGGAAGTTGTTGGAAGAACATCAAGCTATGGTTCCTTCATTTTCGTTTGTAAGACAGACAACCCAAGAGACACCTAGCTACTCACAACCAAGGCAACGTTTTAGATAGAGCGATTTGCCAACCCCAAGCCAGAAAATAGACAAGAGCAAGTTAAGAAGTTGAAAGAAGTAATAAGTAAGGTTTTGCGACCTTGACCTTGCAATCTCGTTGCAGTAAAAGATCTGATAAGGTGTTAAGGTTCAATACTTATTAAGATTGTAGTAAGATCGATGATCATAACAAGCAAGTGGAATAATTTATTAGGAGATACTTACTAAGGTTGCAGTAAGATTGATGATCATAACAAGCAAGTGGAACAATTTATTAGGAGGTTAGATGAGATGAAAGGACAAGCTATTTGGAGGTCATACTTTGCATAAAAGAAATGCGCTGTTTGACAAGGAGATACCCACTGAGATGCTATCACATACGTTTAAGATACCCGACTTCCCAAGGTATGAAGGGGCTAAGAACCCAAAAGAGCACCGTACCTCCTTTAAAAAGATAATGTTGTAAACACCCCTCCACCCCCTAAAAAAAAAAAAAAGATCATGCAGTGACACAATCAAACTAATGCCATCAACACCAAGATCTTTATTACCAGTTTGCGTAGTCAAGCATAGGAATAATTCACCTCATTATCAGCAGGGTCAATCTCTTCATATGATCAATTGTGGAGGAAATTTCTAGTCTACTATCCAGTAGAGGAAGGTAAAAGGTTAGCTACCTATCTTTTCACTATTCATTAGAGAGAAAGTGAAATGATGAAAACATTTATCAACAGATTCAACAATGAGGTCTTACAAGTGCCTAATCTCTGAGTAGAAATGTATCAATATGCTTATTCATAGCCTCAAGAAAGGCCTTATGGCATCAGCACTAGCAAGGCAGCCCTCAATAGATGTCAAATGATGAATGGAAGTTGCTGAGAGGTATAGTCATAGGAGGAGATTAACCTCATGAATGATATAAAGTGGAATAAAAGTGTTATAGGAGATGCACAAAAGGATCATAAGGGAAGATATAGAGATGATGTAGGCAGGTATAGATTTGAGAAAGATTGATCTCGATCTCCCATATTCAAAAGACTCTTACATCCAGTTAGGCAAAGGGGTGTCCTGACAAGGAAAAACAACAAAGTCATTCCTTATCTCAATCAAGGAGTTGTGATCTTTTTGATAGAAAGGAGAAGAAAAAGAGGCCATAGTGTTGAGAAGACCTATTGCATTGTGTAATCAATATAATCGTGGGAGATCATACTAGAGGAATAGCAAATGAGTACGATAAACCTCCCTAGTCTAAGAAGTATGCATAATTTCTTAAAATGCAACCTTTTGAGTAGAAGTTGTATCAAGCTATGGTTAAATTGACTCTTGATTCGTGTTGCCTTCATTCATTTTTGAATTATTTTGCATTTGGATTGCTAATCCTTGTTCTCAATCTATATAGAATGCATCAACAAAGACCTAGTTTGAGAAAATATTAAGGTCAAAGAAGACCTGTCTAAAACAAGATTAGAGATCAAAGAATACCTAGTCTAAAAAAGATCAGGATCCAAGTTAATTTGATCTGAGAAAGATAAGGGTCGAAGAAGACTTAATCTAGAAAAGGCCAGGGTCTAAATTAATCTAGCTTGAAAATAAGCATGACAACTTCAACCATACCACAGGTACCCATCCCACTTCGTTTTGTATGAGATAGAATAGAGCATGGTGGTTTCTAATGTGAATTTCATGTTGCACCAAATGTTTTGTTTAGGACTAGCCACCTCACTTTGCTCTACTTCGAGTATTTATATAATTATAATATATAATATATGATATTTCATGATTGGACCTTTGTGATATTTTAATTTTTTATTAATATATTGAATATTGTCATATTGAATACTATTTTATCGATTTTTATATTTTGATTTTTAGTGATATATTAAATATCATCTTGTCGTTGAACTTTTCATATTGACTTTTATGAGATTGTAGTTAAATTATCAAATTATGGTTATAAATTGAATAACTTTTTTCAAAAGAAAAATCTGCAATGTGAGGCAAAGTGAAGAGGTGCAGGTTTTACATATTTAGTGTGGATTATATTAGAATTTTTAAATCTATAATTCACAGAGTAAGACAGGATTTATTTTAAGATATTATTTTAAGTGTGGGGAGGGTTTAGGTTTAGGAAAAACCTACCCTAACCTACCCTAATGCCAAGTCTATCTAAGAAAAATCATGATCAAAGAAAATCCAACTTGAAAAAGAATGAGATCGAATAAGATTTGATCTAAAAAATACTAGGATCCAAATTAATCCAACCTAAAAAAAATTATAATCAAAGAAGATCTAGTCTAAAAAAGATTGAGATTGAAGAAGACTAGTCTGAAAAGATTAGGATTCAAGTTAATCTAGTCTAAAAAAGACCATGATCAAATAAGTCCTAATCTAAAAAAAATTGGGATAAAAGAAGACCTAGTTTTAAAAAGACCAAGATCTATGTCAATTTAGTATGAAAGAGACTATGCTCGAAGAATGCTTGGTTTAAAAAAGGCTAGGATCTAAGTTGATTCAGTTTGAAAAAATAAAGATCAAAGAACGCTCAATCTAAGAAAGACAAGGATAAAAAAAAAGACCTCATCCAAGAAAAGATAAAGCGTGAAGACTTAGACTAAAAAAGAATGGGATTGAAGAAGATTCAATTCAAAAAAGATTATGATCGAAAAAGACCTAATTATAAAAAAATTGAGATCAAAGAAGACTTGATTCAAAAAAATATCACAGTGGAAATGGTTCTAATCTAGGAAAGATAGAGATCAACGATTACTTGGTTTTAAAAAGGACTAAGATCTAAGTCAATCTGGTCTTAAAAAGACTAAAACTAAAGAAGACCCAGTCTCAAACAGGTTAGGTCGAAGAAGACCTTGTTTGAAAAGACTGAGATTGATGACCTAGTTAAAAAAGACCAACGTCGAAAAAGATTGAGTCTTGAAAAGATTGAGATCAAAGAAGACCTTATCTAAAAAAGGTCGGGATTGAAGATCAAATTTCAAAAGACTAAAATTGAAGAAAATCCAGTCTAAAAAAAACCAAGATCAAAGAAGATCCCATTTAGAAAAGACCAAGAAAGACGTGGTCTCAAAAAGGTTAGAGTCGAAGAAGGCTTAGTTTAAAAAAGACCTGGATCTAAGTTAACCTTGTCTAAAAAGAAACTACAATCAAAGAAAACTTAATTTGAAAAAGACTGGGTTCAAAGAAGACTTCATCTGAAAAAGTCAGGAATTAAAGACATGGTCTGAAAAAGTTCATGATCGAAGAAAACTTGGTTTAAATAAGATCGAGATCAAAGAAGACCAGATCTAAAAAAAATTGATGCTAAGTAAATCTAGTCTAAAAACAATTAGGATAAAAAAAGACTTGGTTTAAAAAGGATCACAATCTAAGTCAATTCGATCTAAGAAAGACAAAGATTGAAAAATATCTAGTTCTGAAGAGACCTAGATCAAGGAAAACTCCATCTAAAAAATAATGGATTGAAGACTTATTCTAAAAAAGACAGATGTTAAAGAAGACCATATCTCTAAGAGGTCATCATCAAAGAAGACTCAGTCTAAAAAAGATTAAAATTGAAGGCCTAATTTGACATAGATATAGGATCAAACAAGACCTAGGTTCTAAATGACCTGATTTAGAAAAGATAACTTCCACTAATTTTAGAAGAAAAGACCTAGTTGATTTGGCTTAAATGATGGATCTAGTTGACCTTGACTTAAGAAGGAGGCATGA
Source organism: Jacaranda copaia (assembly GCA_014898725.1). Lineage (NCBI taxonomy): Eukaryota > Viridiplantae > Streptophyta > Magnoliopsida > Lamiales > Bignoniaceae > Jacaranda > Jacaranda copaia. The sequence continues at coordinate 268,419 of JACGDI010005424.1, read as the reverse complement.
TACTAAGACCTATGAATGCCTCGTCTAAATATTAAGAAGAATTCTAACCCTATTTAGAAGGAATCACATTATGATCCCATTTGAGAAAGGCTAATGAAAAGCAAAAAATAAGCCTAAGTAATGCGGAAAGACTCACGTACTAAACAAGTCTTGTATATTAATACCTTAAAGACCACAACTCTAAAACCTAGTGGAATGTAGAGAAAAGATAAGAAGACCATGATTTGCCAATAATATGCTAAATTACATCTGAAGTATAAACAATAGTTACGTCTTAAAGTTGGGTGTTGGTTGAAAGATAGTAGATGAGAAAACGTTTGACTCTAAAACTATGGCATTAAGTCCTTTAGGATGGAGGTCGAAAGGAGCTAAAACTTAGAAACCAAATTTTTGAAGTCTAAGTCAAGGATACAAGATCTGCTATCATATTTGTTAATTACAAAAAGGTCCTCTAATATGATCAAATGATCATCATTAACTACTTCATCAATTTCAAGCATGATAAACTTCTCTCTCTCACATTAGACTTGATAAAGTAAGGAAATTAATGATTCAATTGAACTAAGAAATATCAAATTAGTTTAAAAAATATCAAGTTGGTCCAAGAAATGCTGAGTTGGCCTAAGAATACAACAAAAAATACCTAGAAAATACCCAAAATTCACTCACTAAATGAGGGATTCAAGCATTCTTGAGATGGATCAAACCCAGCTTATCTAATTGGACCCCAACCTAAGGCAATCTGGATTGTCTATCTCTCTTAAAAGGAAACACCTAGATTTTGCTATGTCATTTGCCTCCACTTGGTAGCCAACACATGTATAAATATGTTTCTCCATTTGAAAGGTATAAACATGTTAGACACTATCATATATTTTTTCTTATTGCTTTCTTCACCTCTTTATCTCTAGTATATTGATTTGAGAGTTAGAGGTTTTTTGCTAAAATCCTTCCAAACTGTCCCTAAAAACCTTTTGTTGGTTTCAAGCTCTTAAACCTAAGAGTACCAGGAAGACCTTTGACCCGAATTGACCTCGAACTCAAAGAATCACTCCAAACCTTATATGAAATACCAAGTTTGATTAGAGAAGTGATAGAATCTATTATTTTGGGCTTGGGATGCAAATTCTGATTTTCCATTAGTTTATTCTCAAATTCAAGCTCAAGAACCAAGTTCATTAATATCCTAAAAGAAATTCTATATAGATACTCTTCCATACAGATCATAGGAGTAAATACACTACATGATTTCCAAATTAAGTTGCTTTTATAGAAAGGAATTAAATTTAAGACACAATTTTTCTTAAACAACTCTAATATTAGGTAGTACTAAAATCCACCATAATGGAAAAGAAAATAATTTAAAGTGTATATTAAAAAAATTTTAATTTATTATAGTTTGAAATTATTCAAACAAATGGAATGAATTTGTTATGGATTTAAAATGTTTTGACTGCAATTATTTATGGGATTTTTTTTCCCCAAAGTTTTGTCTTTATAAAATATGTTTTTCCTCAACCCTTTGGTTGCTTCTTTGTCAAATCTGATATAAAATTTCAAGAAAATATCAAACAATTTCTTATAAAAGTTTTTTTATTAACTACAATTATTATTATTTTATTTTATTTTTATTTATCTTAAATTACTTTGTCTCACGTCTCTCCCATAGAACACACATCTAAATAACTTTCCATAAAAATTGACATATCGTGTGCGTCAACTGTAATCATTATATTTATATTTCTTATTCAAAGGCATTTGCAACAATTATTCTTATCTTTCTAACATTATTTTATCATATTTTTTTTCTCTTAGTTATATCTCCAAAAGTAAAACTCCAAACAATCACAATCTTAGTTTTAGAATTCTTTAAATCAAATGCAATCAATTTTTTACTTTTTGAATAATAATTATATCCTTTAAGCTAAGAATAGCACATAAAGCTTGTCTTCATTTTTTGTACGTTTTCTTCAATTCCTCAAGTTTCATGCCATAAAACTACACTGTCAAAAAATATATATTGGTGATAAAAGTTAAAATTACCATTAATAATATATCTTAAGTAAAAAAATAATGATATTTAAAAACTTAAGATAAGAATGATACCTGAATTATGACAGTTACAATACAATACTATCATCGAAGCATTATGAAAATAGCATCATAAAAGCATTATGATAGTTTATGACGTTTTTGAATTATTGCTTACATGGCTTACAACTGATGGTGACAATTAATATACAGCTGTTGTGCCAATAATTTTACAACGAAAATTTGTAAATAATTATTTTTAGAATGACAATTCACATATAATTTTTATTGTTATTAAATTTATGAAAATTCTAAATGTGATGAAATAAAATTTCTTTTTATTTAAAATATATAATATGTAATTGTTTTACATTACAATTTATCTTCTCACTAATGTTATCTTTCCTTGCGGTGGTAAAACACGCTAACAATACCTATAATCTATATTACATTTGGATCCTCTTAATTTATAGTTAATATACAATATGGGACTGCATATCTATATGGGTCTAAAAAGAAGATAATTGTTATGTGGCAGATACAAAGGCAATTCCATATGGTTAATACTTGGTGTAATATACGTATATATATATATATATATATTTCTTTTTTAGGTTTTGCCTTAGATGTTGATATGGGTAGGGAAAGTTTTGTTCTTGATTTGGACTCTTGCGTCCATGGATTTCGAAAGAAACCTAATCTTGAGATACACATTGCAATTAGGGTCCCTGGCATATCACTGTGAAAAAAGCTCTTCAACCTTCAATTCAATGTTTGTGAGAATGAATAATTAAAAAAAGATAATATTTGGGACAATAAAAATTGCATATATACACTCAACTATCAAAAAAGTATTTATGATAATAAGGTTTCACCATGCGAGCTTGGGTGACTTTGTATATGGATATGCCCCAATTATCTATGGTTTAATTGACCCTAAATCATCCCCAAACTTAACTTTACCTTTGTGTTTAGTCCCCACATGTTTTTTCTTTGTTTACACTTCCTATTTCAAAATTAAACTTTGAATCAACTCCCCACTTGTGTCAAAAATACTAAAATACCCATGTCTTCAATTTAAAACTACAAAAAGTCCAACATTCTTTTCGTGTTCCACATTTTCTGATCTCCCTTTCACGTTTTCTTCTTCATTTCACATTTTCTCTTCTTCTTTTTTGTCCCCTCCATTTTTGAAATTCTCATTGTTGTTATTCCCCATCTTCTCGTGTACTACTTTCTCTCATTTCTAAACTTTTCATCCGCCATTGGTGTTGCCCAAAAAAAGAAGATTTTCAATTTTGCCTATATTTTTAGAGATTAGATAAGTTATTTCACTTCAACAAAAAGATTTTTTTTTTTTTGCAAAGATTTCGTGGTTGTGATGTTGAAAAATAATTTCTTAAATTTGTTTGTTTTTTTTTTGTCATTTTAGTTAATGCATGTTGGTTTTGCTTTTTAGGAACCTTAATTTGATTGTCATATATTTTCACAAAGATTTCTTGGTTGTGAGATTAAAACAAAAATTCTTAAATTTGTTTTTTTTTCCTGTCATTTTAGTTAATGCATATTAGTTTTACTTTTTAGGAACCTTAATTTGATTATCATCTATTTAATTTCACCCATTCTAAATTATGGTTTCAGCAACTAGTTCAGTATTATGTGTAAGCAATTGTAGTACCAAAATGCAAAGCTTCACTACTTTTTAATTGTGTTTGCAATACTTGAACTACAAATATATATGTTGAAATGTTCACATCTTTATATTTATATTTATTTTTAATTATGCAATTATTGATTGTACATTCTGTATTTTGTAGGATAAAAATGACGAAACTATTATCCCGATCGAGGTAGGATTTGTAGAGAGCAACAATTTTGACTCATGAGCACAGTTTGCTTCATTCTATACTTAATGCTGATGTTTGAATGGTTATTATTAGGATAATTTAGTATTCATATTGAGTACTTGGATGACGATATGGGATGCTTCTAATTTGTAAAGTAATTTGAATAATATGGATGTTCCTTATTTAGATTATATAGATAGTTGTTGTATCTACTAAAATTAAGAAAAAATTTCAGACAAAAATTAATATGAATATTGTTACTAAGGTATTTGTTATAAATTGTTGATACATTAGTAATTTTCAAGGTATATATAGTATTATATATGCATACCAATACTAATAATTTCTAATGCAACACTAACAAGCTAGGTTTGGCAATAAGAAAAAGCAACTATAAAAACACTCCAAAGTCGTACTAGATTATGAAAATCACATATAATATATCTAGAATCAAGTACTATAATTACAAAATTGGTATTATTTTCTCGGTAAATGCTATCTTTTTTAATTAATATATTAGAAATTAAGTCGAATTTAATTATTAAAGTTATTTTTTGATGATCAAACCATTTTGTTTAGTCCTACAACGTATATAGTCATGATATATTGTTAGCTTTCTAATGGTAATATCAAAATGTCACATTTACCACGTAGATCAATGCTTTACACTAGTATAAATAAGAACACAAATGGTTGGATGTGGGTATTTGTGTTCCCAACTATTTGCACAAATACTATCCAATCATTACTTGAATAAAATTTGATTTTATTGTATTAGAGATCTTCCATGTTATTTCACATATCGAATTGATGTAAATTTAGCAAAAAAAAAGTAAGTACAAAAACACACCAAATAAGTGTAGAACAAGGCAATTTTAGTACAAAAATATAAAGATCTAGTATAAAAATCCCAAAATCAATATTTTTGTCTATTTATAGTAGCATTTTTAGTTCATAGAAAATTAAGTTGGCTTTAATTGGTTAAGACATATCATGATTATCAAACTACGATTTATTAGTCCTAGGACCAATATAGTCATGAGAGGTTCATTGGCTTTTGATGGTGATATCAAAAGGTACATCTACCACATACGATGATGGTTTACACTAGTATGGATGAGAATACAAATGGTTAGATATGGATATTTGTGCTCTCAACTATTTGCACATATATTATTGCAATCATTACTTGAAGAAATGTGATTTTGTTGTGTTAGAGAGTGTTATCCATTGTTTCACAAATCAAATTTAGGGAAATTTGGTCAAAGAAAAAGTAAGTACAAAAATACGCCAAATAAGTACAGAACAAAGGTGAGTTCAATATAAAAATGCAAAAGTCCAATTAAAAACATCAGATTTAGTTTTTTTTCTATTTGTAGTATCTTCCTTAGAACATAAGAGATTAAACTGAATTTAATTAGAAAAGTCATTAGATTCATTTGGCTCATGCTTTAATGGCTCATACTAGTATAAATGAGAGTACAAGTGGTTGGATATAGATGTTTGTGTTTCCAACCATTTCAACATGTACAATCTCGAGCATTATTTGAAGAAAAGATAATTTTATTATATTAGAGTGTATTATGTATTGTTCTAATCATCAAATTGAGCCCAAGCTTGGCCTTTGGAAAAATAAGTACAGAAACACACAAACTAAGTACACAAACAGGGCGAATTCAATATATAAATGTAATTCTAAAGTATATAAATGTCAGAATTGGGTACTTTTTTGCATATTTTTGGTATCATTCTTAGCACATAAGTGATCAAGTTCGATTTGACTTAATATGGCCATTGTATGATCATACGACCATGACGTATTAGTTCTAGGATTCATATGGTCATGATAGGTTCATCATTTTTCAATGGTGGTATCAGGAGGATTTATTTGGCTTATGCATCAATAGTTTATACTAGTATGAATAAAAGCACAAGTGATGGAATATGGGTATTTGTATACCCAACCATTTTAACACATGTTATCATGGGCATTACTTGAAGAAACAATAATTTTATTGTATTAGAGTGTCTTATATATTGTTACAAGCATCGAATTGAGGTTTAACTAGGCCCTTGGGAAAGTAAGTACAAAATCATGTAAAATAAGTATATAAACAGAAAGATTCATTACATAAACACAGTTGTGAAGTACATAATTGCCAAAACTAGGTACTTTTTTGCAGATTTGTGGTATCATTCTAAATACATAAGGGAACAAGTTTAATTCGACCTAATCTAGCCATTACATGATCATAAGACCATGACGTATTAGTCCTATGATTCATATGGTCATGATAGATTCAGCGGTTTCTGATGGTGGTGTCGGAAGGATTCATTTGCCTCAAGCATCAATAGTTTATACTACTATGAATGAGAGCGCAAGTGATTGAATGTGGGTATTTGCATTTCCAATCATTTCAACACGTACTATCATAACCATTTCTTCAACAAACCATGATTTTATCACGTTAGAGTCTCTTATGTGTTGTTCCACGCATCAAATTAAGCCTTATCACAATCTTTGAAAAAGCAAGTATAGAATCACACATAATAAGTACATAACATTTGCAAGTTAAGTACATAAACATAATCCTAGAATACATAAATGCTAATACTGAGTACTTTTTTTTTAATTTTTGGTATTATTCTCAGCACATAAGGGATCAAGTTCAATTCGAACTAATCTAGTCATTGCATGATCATAAGATAATGGCATATTAGTTTTAGGATTCATATAGTTATGATAGGTTCACTAATTTTCAATGATAGCGTTCAGAGAATTCATTTGGTTCTTGCATCAATGATTTATACTATTGTGAATGAGAGCGCAAATGGTTGAATATGGGTGTTTGAGTTCCTAATCATTTCAATACATACTATCGCGACCATTTCTTCAACAAACCAAAGTTTTGTCACAATAACGTATCTTTTGTGTTATTTCACGCATTGAATTAAACCTCATCTCAACCTTTGAAAAAGCAAGTACAAAAACACGCATAATATGTACACAATATTTGCAAATTAAGTACATACATATAGTTTTGGAGTACCTAAATGTCAATACTTGGTACTTTTTTTTGAATTTTAGGTATCATTTTCAGCACATAAGGGAGCGAGTTTAATTCGACCTAATTTGGCCATTGCATGATCATATGATCATGGCGTATTAGTCTTAGGACTCATATAGTCATGATATGTTCACTAATTTTTTATGATGGTGTCGAGAGGATTCATTTGGCTCATATATCAATAGTTTATATTTATATGAATGAGAGTGCAAGTGGTTAGACTGAGGTGTTTGAGTTTCCAATCATTTCAATGTGTACTATTATGACCATTTCATTAACAAACTATGGTTTTGTCATGTTATGGTGTCTTATGTATTGTTTTATGTATCGAATTAAGCCTCATCGCAGCCTTTAAAAAAGCAAGTACAGGAAACATGCATCATAAGTACACAACATCACAAATTAAGTACATAAATGTAATTCTAGAGTACATAAATGCCAATACTTGGTACTTTTTTTGAATTTTCGATACCATTCTCAGCACATAAAGGATTAAGTTTAATTTAGCCTAATCTAGTTATTACATGGTCATAAACTATGGTGTATTAGTCCTAGGACTCATGCAATCATGATAGGTTCACTGATTTTCGATGGTGGTGTTGGAATGATTCATTTAGCTCATGCATCAATGGTTTATACTACTATGAATGAGAGTGTGAAAGGTTGGATGTGGCTTCTTAACTTCTTAATCATTTCCACACGTACTATCACTATCATTTCTTCAACAAACCTCAATTTTATCACGTTAGGTTGTCTTATGTTTTGTTTAATGCATCGAATTGAGCTTTAACTCAGCCTTTGCAAAAACAAGTACAAAAATACATATAATAGATACACAACATTTGTGAATTAAGTACATAAATACAGTTCTGGATTACATAAATGTCAGTACTGGTACTTTTTCTAGATTTTTGATATCATTCTCAGCACATAAAGGATCAAGTTCAATTCAACCTAATCTGGCCATCACATGATCATAAGACTATGGCATATTAATCCTAGAACTCATATAATCACGATAGGTTCATGATTTTCGATGGTGGTGTTTGAAGGATTCATTTGGCTCATGCATCAATGGTTTATACTACTATGAATGAGAGTATAAGTGGTTGGATACGGATGTTTGAGTTCCCAACCATTTCAACACATGTTATGATGATCATTTCTTTAAAAACCCACAGTTTTGTCGCATTAGGGTGTCTTATGTGTTGTTCAATGCATCGAATTAAGCCTCAACTCGGCCTTTAGAAAAGTAAGTGCAGAAATACGCATAATAGGTATACAACATTTGTAAATTAAGTACATAAATACAGTTCCAGAGTACAATAATGCAAATACTGGGTAATTTTTTCTAAATTTTCGGTATCATTCTTATCACATAAGGGATCGAGTTCAATTTGGCCTAATCTGGCCATTACATAATCATAAGACCATAGCGTATCATTCTTAGCACATAATTAGGGATTTATAGTACCATGCATGAATGATTTCATACTGCCATGAATGAGAGCATAAGTGGTTGGATATGGGTGTTTGTGTTCCAAACCATTTCAACACATGCATATCCAAACCATTTCTTCAACAAACCATACTTTTGTCACGTTGGGTGTTGTTCCACATATCAATTGATCCTCATCTTGGCCTTTGAAAAAGCAAGTACTGAAACACACATACTAAGTACACAACCTTAGCGGATTAAGTACATAAAGCAGTTCTTCATACATAAATGCCAATAGTTGATACTTTTTCATGGATTTTCGATATCATTATTAGTACATTAAGGATTTTTGGTACCATGCATGAATGATTTCATACTATTATGAATGAGAGCCAAGTGGTTGGATATGGCTGTTTGTGTTCTAAACAATTTCAATGTGTGTGTATACAAATCATTTCATGAAGAAAATATGATTTTATGATTTAAGTATGGTCTTATATGTAGTTTCATCTCCACAATAGCTAAAAATACAAATCTACGCAAAACAAAAAATCTGGGTATAATACCTAAAAATATTCATATATTATAATATATGTAATAGTAAACAATGCAACGAAAGTTCAACACATATTAGTACGTACAAGTCCAAAAAGTCTAATCTAAAATATCCTTCTTAAAGCAAAACTTAGCAGCTATCATTGGTCCTTGAAAATTGTACAATTCTTCTTTCATTGATTGTATCCCCTCCATGTGGATTAATCATAAAAAAACAAGATATTAGTTACAAAGTAATGATAAGAATGTATGTCAAGCATATATATACAACAAAATGGTAAACAAATACAAAATCAAGGTCAAGTTAATCTAGCTAGCCATAACTTCTTTGCATGTATGAGAGAAGTACTCAAATAAACAAATCTATTATTTAATATATAAAACAGATAAGTGCTAAGATGAACAATTTCAGTATTCAACAAGGCAAAACTAAGTACTAAAATAAATAATTCTAGTATTTAACAGAAAAGAGATAGTACTGGAATGATAAAATATAATATTTAAAATAAAAGACCTAAGCAATGAAAAGCCAACAAATTCAATATCAGTACTTTACATAAAACAACTTAATACTAAAATAGCGCAATCTAATATTTTACATAAGAGAGCAAGTACTGAAAAATAGAAAAGCTAAGGACTAAAAAATCATATATCCAGCATTTAACATAGAAGAGCGAAGTACTACATTTAACCAATTCAGTACTTAACATAGAAAAGCAGAGTAATAATAATACAAAAAGGTACCACTTGTAACAATGGAAGTATGCTAAACAATAAATGTAGTATGAAATCAAAGATATGAAGTATTTGCTTGCTCAAATAGCTATTTTTCCTTCCTCTCCACTCTTCAATTGTCCACACAACCATCATATCAACTAAGGTCATCTTTAAGCACAAATGTAGTCGAATTATATTTGGCACATCCTTGTCAACATTCAAAGTCACATACATTTTTTGATTGAGAGCAAAATATTGCACTGAGTGGAATTGAAGACAACTTTCACACCATTTTTTCTCAAGTTGGAAATACAACTGCATTAAGGTCATGCTCTTAAAAATGGACATGATATAGAGTTTCCTATTGTACAAGCAACTCCCTAACAATTGAATTTGAGGTTCTTTCACACTATCTAACATTTTTTCAAGCTAAAAAAAAAAAAGAAAGAAAGAAAGAAAGAAAGAACTTATGCTATGAAAGGGTAAAATGATGCTTCACCATGTGGAAATGGAGAAAAAAACTTTCTTGTTCCTACTAGGATATTGTAGGCTATTGCCAAAAATAAAATAAAAAAAAGAAAAGAAAAGAAATGTAGAGGCCCACATTCTGGTGAAAGTGAAATAGAAACAGAAGACAAAGAAAGAAGAGATGAGTTGGAAATTATTCATGTTTAGTAATAAACAAAAAAAAAAAAAAACAAGTAAAATGAGGGCATTTTTGTCAATTTAGGTAGTTAGGGAGTTAACTCAAAATTGAAACTTGAGATAGGAAGTTCAAAATAAGAAAGTGATGGATAGGGATTGAATTTTAAAATAAAAATTGGTTTTAAATAAGATACCCATTATGTATCCTTTGTTTTAAATAGGATAGTATATTAGACTACTCTTGATAATGCACAACACCTTGGGCCTATCCATTTATTCTGCCTCATCTCAAGATTTTCCCCCAGTATCTAAGTCTAAAGTATTAAGATAATTTCAACTTGGGTAAAGTGATTTAGGGCCTAAGAATTTTTCTAATTCCTATAGTGTCTACTTCCCTATCCTTCATTTCGAGCTTAACCTCATTAAGCTCTAAACTCAGAGTCAAAATGAGGCTAAACTATACTTAATTCATTAATTCATCTCACAATGATCGCAATCAACTCGCCCAATCTAATTACCCCTTAACTTGCGTACGTTACCCCTTAAGTGGGATTTTTAATGCATTTTCTAAGATTAGGTTGAACATCCATCCATTTGCCAGCTTTGAAATGAAGCAACACTCTTAACACCAACATTTTTAGCCTCGAACCTATGCTTCAATTTAAGATGGCATTTAAACTATTTGCATAATATATATCGTAGCAATGGCAACTTTTTTAGTACGTTGAAACCTAGTATCTCCTATTTTGCTTGAAAATGATGTTATGTATTTTTTATGATCCTATATATGAGGTGTACACATAGCTACAACTAGCAAATGTTACACTCAACAAGTAATACAACACTTTTTCTAGATTAATGTCCCATTTCATTGGATTGCTTAAGATGCATAGGTTCCCGTGCCTCTCATTACTATAAAAGGCAGCCCATGTTCATTTTTTCACATCCCTTCACAAATTCCTCTCTAGTTTCAATGATTTTGAATGATTCTTCCATAGTTCAACATAAGCATTTTTTCCTTATATTTGTAAATTATGTCTAGTACATCTAGTATTGATTCTATTAGTAAGGCCATCCTTCTTAGTGATGAGCCCCTGGTCGAGGTCTTTAGTTTAGGTTTGAGCTCTAATAGAAATTTGTCTCCACTAGTAGAAATTTATATCTTTTAGCATCTCATAGTGTCCTTAGCGAGTCACCTTCACGTTAGGAGCAAACCTTCATTTAAGGCTATGATAGATGAGCTCCAAAATAACTTATTATCGCATTCTCATAAATGTTTTTGCTCATCTCTTCCTTACTTAGACTTATATTCTGCCCTCTTTTCAAGCCAAGCCTCAATACTTAGGGTAAAATTCTTTATACCTTATGATTATATTATAATTCCTTCTGAAGAGCATCATATACATAATCTCCCCCTAGATGTTGAACCTTTCACATAGCTACAATAAAAGTAGGCTACATTTTCTTTTAAGTCTTTATGTCAAAAATATTTAAATAATGTTGGTTCTACTTGACACAATTAGTCCCTAATGCTTATAGGGCATATTTTTGGCTTCATCCTATGATGATTACTAAATATTTCACCTATTATCCTAAGTAAAGGATAAATCTTGTGTCCCAAAAATATTTCATCCTATGATGATGAGTTGGAAGAATGTCATGTTGATGACCTTTACTTTGATTGGTTATCTCTTTCAAACTCTTGAGCTCTTTCCTCGCACTCACTATCTCTTCAAGTTGCCTCACATGAACATCTCAAAGAAATCTCAACTCCTGGATCTTAATTTAGATCTACAATGGTGAGGTGACTCTTTTACCTTAGTTTTAATTAAATCTTTCAAGTACCATTTCTAATCAGCTTCTCAATATTTTATTTCTGTTGAAAATAATCTTTCGTATCATAACCACTATCCTTGTGAGAATTACATTACTTGTTTAAGTACTTTCTCCTAGGTGTGAGCTTTATCTTTCTGGACCAATTTACAACATCTTTGTACTCTATTGCCATGAGTGATCGGGCTCTAGAATTCATAAAGATATATAGTGTTAGAATTTTGCATAGATGATCTCCGACATACTCTTTCAGGTAGTCATCTCCCTTGTTCTTCCCAAACTTAGGTTCTTCTCTAATCTCAACCCATATTCTTACTGAACTCTTCATCTTTTATTTAATTTATTTCTTGCTAATATATGTACCTTGCAATTTATTATCTTCATCAATTTCCCTACACCAACTAGAGATCCCTCACCAAAATTGAGGTTATTGGACCCTTTCTTAAATTGTGGATCAGAATGCTCACCATTTAATCTATCCTCCAATATTGGTACCTATAGCACTTCATTTTTAAATGGGCCGATAAGTAATTGTAGGCTTTCATTCGCTCCTTAGAGAATAATAGAGGTAACTAATTGATCTTTATCTTCTTCTCAATAGACCTAAAAGTAAAAGGGAGGTGGACCACTCTTATGCTTTTCCACTAAGTATGGTGATGAATATTTAGCTGTTGATCACATCAAATAGTCCATGTAGTTACATGAGTTCTCAATGATGTCATGTGTTCTTTGGGGTCTTTACTCCTATCATACTTTGACAAATCTACGATTTTGAATCCCGGGATAGGGTCTTTATTAGTACCTCTAACATAAAACAAAGATCTCTTCCTCTATAAGATAGGCATTCCCACTGCTCTTTTCCTCATTTCATCCAACCTACACTAAGTTTCTCCACATGACTAATTAAATTAACTTCATTCCTCTTTATCTAATGATGGGTTGGCCATCACAAGGATTAATCTCCCTTATCAAAATCAAAAGGTTCTGGCCAAGGTGCTTACAACTCCACCTCTTTTCATTCTCCACTTCACACATAAGGCTAGTTTTCCCTTGGAAGCTCACTTATCTGTCCTAAAGGGAAACGTTATCTAGACAAAGTGATGGTGGGGTTCGAGACACGAATGTTGGTACTTGGGATGGTAAAGCAACAAAAGGCATGAATGAAGATATGTTCTACTGGTGCTCTACTTTTTTTCTCCAATAAATTTCTTATGTTATCAAGAAAAAAAGAAGAAAAAGAAGAAATTGTTTACTGGTCTCTTTTGGTTTAACAATACATCATGAGAACTTATTTGTTTTATATGGATTAAGAACTAAATATTAATAATAGGTACTCACTACACCTAACTTCTTGCTCTATCTATTCAACCAAGACCTATGCTATGTATAAGATGCAATGGAATTCTTTTCCCTATGCATTCAAACAGAGACATGGCAAGGCTACATCTCAAAGATGATGTTAATAGGCTACTATCAGAATGTGGTATTAAGAAATACTTCATTGCAACATATATTAAAGAAAGAAGTTGGGATTGAAAAATCACTGCTTTAGCATGTGGTAGTTCATAGCGTAGGATCTATTTGACTAATCCATCATCATCCCATAAGATTGATTTAGTATCATCTATATGATAGGGTAATTGGTACAGCCTTAGTTGGTAGCTTGTAAACCATGGGTGAAGGGGACAATTTTAGAGCTTCTCCATGCAACAATGAATTAACCATAGGTGCTGGGAATAAGGATGGTCAATGAACATGTGGGTTCTTTGGTGCTTCCACTCCCTCTAATGGTCTCTCAGCCATACCTTCTTCCACAAATTACACAATCGAAATGATCAAAAGAGAATTTCTCAAAGATGGCAATAAATGATGAGTATAAAAAGCTTCACTTGATCTAAACTCTTGCATCCTCAAGTCATGGAAGAAACTTGACCTTGAGATGTACAATAAAAGGTTATAATCATGAACATATCCTCGAAAAAAACCCTCCAACGTTCAAGTCATCAATTATAAAAATAGGTAATAAGGAGAAAATATATTGGGACAATAAAAATAGCATGCTTCAAAATATCAAATGTGATAGTATTTATAATAATAAAGTTTCACTATTTGGGCTAGAATGACTTTGTATATGGATATGGCCCAATTATGAGTACTTGGTTTAAAAAAAATACTGGATCAAGCTGCTCTTGATAATTTACAACATCTTGAACCTCTTCATTTATTCTGGTCCACATCAGGTATTAATTAATGACTTAAATGATGGAGAGAAAAAGTTTGCAGACAAAAAGAGGGACATGGAGAAGGATCTTTTTGTATAAAATTTACACTGAAGTTCAGAATCATAACCAAAGAAGAGGATAGCTTGTCACCTTGTCCCCACCAGTTGAATGCTCACTTACATGGTATCTAGATCTTATCATTTTTGTTCCTGTTTCTTCTTCCTTTGATATGACTTATGTACTGTAGTGGGCTGCATACAATGTTTAACAATCAGGGATGAACTAGAACTTTTCAATTGAAGGAAGAGATTGTTAGTCTAATCTATATAAGAGGGTAATTTTAGAAATTAAAGGGTGCAATACTTTTAGTTTAAATTTGATATTAGTGATATAACAAAAATTAAGGATTTTTAGCACAATTTATAAGTTATTCCTACCATCACCAAATGCAACGCTTTTTCATAAGGACTAAATGTTTCACTATGAATTCTAACAGAACAATATCTAGCAGTACACACACCTTTTATATGCGAGAAATTAAAGTATAATCAAATATTATAAACAAACTAGTAGAGGGGGTGATTGTCTCTTTACTTCCTTCATCTCTTAACCAGCATTGTACGCACACGGCTCAAAGCAACCTAGCATGTGTCAAAATATCTACTTTTATATATCTATTTATATGTATATATGAACGTCTATCTGTATTTACATAAATATATGTTAATTTGTATTATAGTATTTCCCATGTTATCTCAATGTCTCAACTCTAGCAATTGTTGCTAATCACGTAACTGGCAAATGGATACATTAAATGAAAAATAAGTTTATCACTTAAAAAAAAAAAGTCATAGGAAGTTAGGAAAAGAAGGTTTTATTTATCCTAATCTGGAAGCCAAGATTTCTTTGTGTGTTACTGCCAAATGCAGTGGGGAAGTGGACGTACTTTTCGATTCAATCATAAAGATAATGATTCGATATTATAACTAATGACAGCTTATCTTTAACAGCTTAATCATCATATAAAGTAATCGCCACTAAATATGACAGACAAAAAAGGCTAGTTGCTAAACCTAATCTATATATTAGGACTACTATTTAAAACTTTGTAATATCTGTCTTCTTCTTGTCTGCATATATAGTTTAGTATTTGCTTAATCAGGAAATAGGGAAAATGCTCTAATTTCCTGATAATAAAATTAACGTGTATATATATGTTCATACGATGGTTCCATTCAATTCAAGATTATTGACTAGCACACGACTTTGATCAGTCTTAGGCTCAGACCAAACTTTTCAAAGTCCCTGAATTTTGTTTGACACAGGACTTGGAAAATGGACTAGGTTTGTACAAGAATATGTTGGTTGATCAGCATCAAGATTTTCAAAGTTCATCCTCTAATAACCAAATCTCGATTTATATATCGTTCCTTTCCTCTTCATTAATTTAAAAAAAAAAAATCGACTTTCTTGACTTGGTAAGCTTCTTTTGTTCATATCACATATATACATAGCATATATAATCCATGAGCCACCACAGGTTCTAAAGAGTTCCAACTTCATAAGCACCTTCCCTAGATACACACTACATATATAATTTAATTTGGACAATCTTTGTCCATTGTCAACATCTCAAATAATTAAAGAAGAAAATCTGATTTGATCTATAAGATGTGTGTCCTTAATTCTTGAAAGTACATCATTTTGTGATAAATATTATGACAGGAGATAATATAATGCCTAGCCTTTATAGTAAAGAAGGCAGACTTTGAAGGGTCCCCCGAAGCACTAAAGTTAGTAATTGACATATCTAAAACAGTAGTACGATAAACCTTTTTTATCTCTTATTTCTTCCTTTTGCAGAGAGGGTGAGAGCGAGAGAAAGAGAAAGAGAAAGAGAAAGAGAGAGAGTTATTGCATGCTATCTTCAACAAGAATCCAAGTTGAAAAAATATCCAACATAAAACAATTGTCCATCCAATCATCTACAATTGGTGTGCAAACATTTTCATAAACCCCACTAACCCTATACATCATATCACATATATTACCAACATATATAGTTGACACCAATATCCATCTCTCTCTCTCTCTCTTCTCTCTCTCTCTCTCACACACACACACACAGTGCATGTAGGAGTCTTTGGAGGTGTAACTTTTTGAGTATTGTAGTGGTGGAAATGGGGAGAAAGTGCTCACATTGTGGGAATATAGGCCACAATTCGAGAACCTGTAACACTTCCAGGGTGCTTCAGAATGGTGGCGGAGTGAGACTATTTGGTGTACAACTTGATATCTCCTCGTCCTCCTCAATTCCCATGAAGAAAAGCTTAAGCTTGGATTGTTTGTCCACTTCTACACCGGCTTCTTCTTCCTCCCCATCATCTTCCTTATCTTCATCCCGACTTCCAATCAGCGAAAACTCAGACAAGACATCCGTAGGTTATCTCTCCGATAGTCCTTTAGGTCAAGCACTGGAGAGAAAGAAAGGTATTTTCAATGAAACTAATCAAGTAGAATTATCTGACTTAATTGACTAATAATGAATGTGACAAGACAAAGATGTAGCCTTCTTTCTTTGAGACAACCTTTTCTATCCAGAGAAACCAGAAAGACTCGTAGGAATGTTGCCTCAAGAAGCAGTAGTATAGGTGCCAAATTCCTATGGTATGTTTACTTGTCTGTTTTTTCTCTTTCCTCTTACCCTCTGTTCTTACAAATAACTTCCCCTATTACTCTGGAGAGCACTTTTGCCCTTGTATTCGAACTACAGACCATCTGTTCTTTTCTAGCTATATCACACTTTTTTATGACTTGATGGCGTTGATTTCCACTGGCCTCTCCATCCGTAATAAACGGATCTTCAACTACTTTTGTTACCGTTATCATTGTGTTATGATGTATAATTCAAGTTTGATTTGATCTGCTTTATTGATGTGATTGCCAATTTAATTTCATGGATGGATCACTAGGAGTCCCATGGACAGAAGAGGAACATCGTATATTCCTAATTGGTCTTGAAAAGCTAGGAAAAGGAGACTGGAGGGGCATTTCAAGAAACTTTGTGACTACTAGGACTCCAACTCAAGTTGCTAGTCATGCTCAAAAGTATTTCCTCCGACAGGCCAGCCTCAACAAGAAGAAGCGGCGCTCTAGCCTCTTCGACCTGGTAAAATTAATCTCTGAAAAATCGCTGTCCTAGGGATCTATTTCTAACCTTGGAATTGGAGGTAACTTAATTTTTCTTGGTCACTTATGCAACAAACAGGTTGGTGTTCACAGTGCTGGTTCAGAAGCAGTTACCACAAACTTGAAGGGGGAAGTTCATATAGACCTGAATAATTCATTTGAAGAGGACAAGAAATCCAAAGGCCAAGAATGTGGTGAAAATTTTCAAATGGCTTCACACCAAAAATTCATGTGGGCTTTTGAATCTGTCAACTCTCAGCTACCTTGTGCAGCCAAAACATCGACGAGTTTAAGTCCTCCAAATGCTGCCCCTGAGTTGGAGCTCACACTTTCAGCTCCAAGGACAATGGGGCAAAATGAATCTTCACCAACCTCCCTCCTAATGGGTCCTATTATTAGTGTTACCTGATTTTTCTTGTTGCTGATCAAAAATACTTGTCACGTTATTAATTGATGCAATGTAATTTGTTAATTTTTGCAAAATTACTAGTGGAGTACTTTTCTCACTATGATCAAGAACTTGTGTTTAAAACCGTGAGTTTGATCAGTTATAAGTAGATTACGTGCATTAGCATTGACTTTAAAACTTACTGGTTACAAGCAGCCTACGTTTTGCCTTTTGTCTCTCTACTCTACTGATGTATTTGTTAAAGTTCTGCACCAGCATTTGTTGCATCTTTAGTTAGTTTGTTTTCTTTCGAATTCAAATTGATTAAATCTTATCTTTTTGTTTGTTATCGAATAGATGGCTATCTTTTTAGTTATTTTATCCTTAAGCATCTTAGTGGAGTTTACCTTATCCCTAATCTTGAGTCTTTAATGGATATCTTTTTAATTTGAATTGGTCTTTCACATTTCCTAGCCATTAGCAGTAGTAGAGTTTGTTATTGAGTCAATCTTATCAGCTGGAGCAAAATAAGGGAATTTTCCATCTTGTAATCGTATACACAGGCAGTTATTTTTACTGAATAAGTCATCCTTTCATAGTACAATACTTGTATTATTTGTAAAACTTTCTTGCCAGTTGCCACTGTGTTCTCTTCTTGTCTTTTATGAGAACTTTTCGAGTGAATTGTTGTTTTATATGTCTCCTTTATTCAACAGTATTGAGATTAGGACACCATCAAATTCAATCATTCGAGTTTAGCTCCTTAAATTTTTCAGCACACTGTTGTGCATACATACATTCCAAGTAACTTAGAACTAAATTTTTTAGTAGTTCTAAACATTCATTCCACGCATCAGAAAAGGACCAGTATCAATCAAGAAGCTGAAATTCTATGGCCAGATATTATTGGAATTAGATAAGAAAAAAAAAAGGTCTAAAGATATATGCTAAATTGTGTGAATGAAACTTGTTGGATTGGATCACATAATCGCATCATGCCCTGTTAAGTGTTAAACAGAATTGGGACAGTGGGATTGGTTAATGAGCACAGCAGATCATGTAGACTGTTAGCATGATTTAAGGCAGCATGATTTAAGGCAGCATGATTTGAGGCTGATTTCAGTTCGCATGATTTAAGGCAGCATGATTTGAGGCTGATTTCAGTTAGCATGATTTGAGGCCTATTTGAGGCTAGATTAGCATATTTCCTTTTTTCGTTTTCTCACAACTCTTGTATATATATACGTGCCACTCTTTGTACAAATTCAGAAAATGATATACACAGAAATATATTTTCTCCCTCTCCCTCCCTCTTTCATAGACAAATTTTGGCATAATTAATTGATGGACCACCATCAGAATTCAGAACAGGGTCGTGGATATATCTTAGTTCCGTGGTTGTTTTTAGAACCCAATAGTCATTAATGGATTGAGTTTGTCTGTATGTGTCGGTTCGGTTTATTACTGCCTGGTTTGGGATTGGCCTTCTCTTTTAGAGCTCCCGACCCTTCCTTCAAATTACAAATGCAAATGCGCATGTAATAAGCATTCAGGACGCATACCCTCACCTACCTACTAACCACTTTCTAATTTCTATCACGTAGCTCTCACTATAAGACTATATTCAATTGATACAGCATACAACTAGGAATAGGATGGCCCTAAAATCATTCTCAGAAAGGCCAATTTTCCCTTCGTCTTATGCTACAGCCAAAGAATTCGTCGGAAAATTATTGGAAATTCCAGGCCCAGCAGCCCTCGTTCATCCACAACCTTTAAGGGCTAATATAAATCGACTCTCTTGTAATAATCCAAATAGGCAAAACATTCTCCTATGAAAAAAAACAGTATAATCACCATGTGTTTTGACAACCCACCTCTTTCATGATTGGGTTTATTTAGCCTATTTCTATGAACACATGATGGTGTTTTGATATATATGTATATTTGTGTATATCACAAGAGGGTATTTTGTCTATTTCGATTGTTACAGAAGATTAATTTGTATTAACCCACCTTTTAGGTTATATTTAATAAGCTTCACTCGTAATGTATTTTGACATGATGTATTCTACTATAATCAAACACTATGTTGTTGATGGATTTTGCTCAAAAGATTTAAGAAAATTCTGAAATTTTAATAAAATTAATTTCTTCATTGATGTAGAATAACATGTAGATAAGTTTTAAGAATGTTTGAACCAATGGAAAGTTGAATAACGATTTATATACGTGGTTCATCGTGGAAGTAAAAATGATCATAACTTTTGATTCAAAGAAGTTATGTAATGATCACATATGCTTGCATTTATTTTCACGAGACAAAATGAATATTTGATCAACTAAAGGTTGCAGAGGACTTTCAATTCCAAAATTCAACTATTTTAGACTCGTCTAAATTTTTGTTTCATAATTTTCTGAATTGTCCCATAATTTTAGTACTATTTGATCTAAGTTAGGACTATCTCCTTTCGGTACCGTGTAAATTCTGTTAATTTTGATTATTTCTATTTAAAAATACATGAGCAGATATGTATGTGTTATCCAATATTGTCCAACTCACTGTCGAATTTCATGCCTTATCATAAGAAAGGAATCAACTGATAATGTATACATATTATGTCCAGTACAATTAGGACAAGAAATCAACCGATAATGTATGTATATATATATACACACACACACGCACATATTATGTCCGGTCCAATACAATTGATATCATGCACATTTATCAGCCAATGCACGTGCTATATATTGAGCTTTTACCATAACATGAAATTATGCATCTTAATTTTGGTTTAGACTTTTGGGGAATTGAGACTTAAGGAGGTTAATTACATGCAATTTAGTAAAATGGAAGAAAGTTGTGTCTTGCTCGTTTTGGAATGTCAAACAGCGTCCGTTGTCCATTGTCCATCGTCGCTCTCTTGCGAAATTAAGCTTTCCTTTCTCTTTCTCTCTTTCCCACTTTTTATCATTTCTTCACCCAGACATCTTTTTGGGTCCAATTTGTAAGAGGGGTTGGACCACAGACAATGCTAGAAAAGTTCTTTAAATCATTTTTTTCAAATGTATGGATATATAAAACAATTAAATGTATTTGATCATACTTAAATATGATTAACAACAAAAAAATTATTATTTTGTAAAACGTAGCTTAAAAGTTTTGATACATCAATCAACTTTGTCACTAGATCAAAACATAGTCGGCTAAAGTTGTTTAATTTGAAACACATGGATGACGTAATTAAAAACTGGGATATACCTAAAACCCTATTCCAATTTCATTTCAACTTTTCTAGTTTCCATCTCATCCAACTTAATCTCTTATGTTTCTATGTCCTTTTTTTTTTAATCAAAAATAATTATAACCATTTAAACTCGTTAAACGTCGTGAACTGCTTATGCATATGAACAATAAAATACTATAAATTTGGCTCTTTAAATTTGACATTCTTATAATTTTGATCCCTATATGTTTAGACATTTGCAATTTTAATCTCTCCTACATTTCTAATTTCCATTAGAATAAACGGAACTTTTATGGCAAAAAAAGAATTTTATTCAAAAATTAAAAGGTTAAAGGCTAATTATGACGAATTAGTAGTAGTAGTGGTAGTGCGTATATATACATATATATATATATATATTATCTTACAACATAAATGAATTTTGGCCAAGAAAAGGACTAGATGTGTAGATATATTCAAACACGTTATTCACCTTAAAGCCACACGAGATGGGAAATGATCCTGTCCCCTTGGATTTCGATTTTCAAATATCGAAAAGATGGTCCTAGTATCGTAAGTTTTTGTTCACTTTTCAGAAAATAAGACAACCTTTCTATTTAAATTTTACATGGATCCATATTTAAGGACAATTTTTGAGACACAATGACATTCCAACAAGCATACAGGTCACTTTTACCCCCAACCCTCAAAGGATGTCAACCATTCATTTATTTATTTATTTATTTATTTTTATATATAAGGAGTTCATTAAATCCCTCATGTTATGTGAAAGACTTACGCCACTCGACTCAAAAGGCCTCAACCATGAATAAGCAATGATTAATTAGAGGCAGGTTATTTACATAAGCTACACACAATTAACAGAAGAGTACGGTTTTATCTCATTTTTCACCGTAATTAATCATTAGTTTGTTGTCACAGCTAAATAAGGTGATAGTTTGTCATATGGAAACTAATTCATACACCTTCTCAAAATTCTTGGTAAAATTCCAATTATGAAGAGATCGAGTTTTAATGGCTGAGGCTGGTCTCAAATTTTTCATGCCTACAATTAAGGGATGGATATAGGTGCCAATTGCGTGACTTGGAAGCTGACACAACTCAGAAGCTGATCCTATCACTCAAAGGATAAAAAAGCAAAGGGAAAGACAATGTTTGTCCCTGGGACTTGGAAGAAACAAACAGCCTCCTCTTTCTGGGTTATTCTACGTATGGTCTTTTTATGCCACTATTATATCCTCCAAAATCTTTCAACCTGTCTGTAAATTGACTCAAAGAAAGAGGAAGAACAACAAAGTCGACTAAAAGACAAAAAGAAAGGAAAGATAACCTTAGGCAAAGAGATACATCCACAGCTTTATGCAACAAGACATGCATCAAATCACT